>JAACNH010001788.1:0-57184 GCA_019447015.1 Hymenochirus boettgeri
GATATCCAGACTGGGCCTTTGTCAAAAGAAGTAGAAGGAAAGAAAAGAACACAAATACCAACAGTGAAGGGGAAAAGCAAGACAGGAGAAAGAACATGGTCATCCCATACGTAGCAGGGGTCTCTGAGAAATTAAGAAGAATTTTCAAAAAAACCCGTATCCCTCTCTGCTTTAAACCAAACAATTGGTATTGGTGTTCTTTTCTTTCCTTCTACTTCTTTTGACAAAGGCCCAGTCTGGATATCCACAAGTTTTAAGGGCTCCTCTGAGATGTTTTATTTCTTTAGCCTTCACCTCTGTGCTAGTGGGGATGTTCTCTGCAGGGTTCTGATGATACCCAGCTTGTGATCTAAAGGGTGATGGGAGTCAAACATCAAATACTGATCTCTGTGTGTTGGTTTTCTGTAAACCTCTACTTCCAGTTTACCATTTTCCTTAACTTCTACCAAGCAGGTAGAAAAACAGGCGCTTAATACCTTTAAGTGCATAGCACCCAGCCACTGGTCATGTGGATGATACCTGGGTTAAAATCCACCAGAAGGAAGTACAAGCTTTCACAGAACACATTAATGCGGTAATTTACAAGGGAAGAGGTACAAAAGACTAGCGAAACGTCTTCAAGAACTAAACTTCAAGTCCAGTTGATCTAATTGAGTACATACAGATATCCATGACCTGGATGAATGAGAACCGTCATACAAGCATACTGTGTGTATGACTGTATGGACTGTGTGTATTATGACTGTATGGAAAGGTGTGTATGGACTGTATTGTACTGTGTGATGGACTGTATGTAATGTGTGTAAGGACGTATGTACTGTGTGTAGGACTGTATGTCTGGTGTGTTGGATGTATGTTACTGTGTGTGACTGTTATGTACGTGTGTATGGATGATGGACTGTGTGTATGGACTGTATGGACTGTGTGTATGGACCTGTATGGACTGTGTGTATGGACTGTATGACGTGTGGGTTGGACTGTATGTACTGTGTGTTGGACTGTATTGTCTGTGTGTAGGGAATGTATGTACTGTGGTGTATGGAATGTATGTACTGTGTGTATGGAACTGGATTACTGTGTGTATGGACTGATGTTACGGGTGTATGGACTGTAGTACTGGTGTATTGACTGGATGATGTGTTGTGTATTAATTTGGGACTGTATGTACGTGGTATGGATGTATTTTTGTAATGTGTGTATGGACTGTATGTACTGTGTGTATGGACTGTATGTACTGTGTGATGGACTGTAGGTACTGTGTGTAGGACTGTATGTACTGTGGTATGGACGGTATGTACAGTGTGTATGGATTGTATGTACTGTGTGTATGGACTGTTATGCACGTGTGTATGTGACGGTTGCACTGTGTGTAGGACTGTATGACTGTGGTGGGACTGTATTACTTTTGTATGGAATGTATGGACTGTGTGTATGGACTGTATGTCTGTGTGTATGGACTGTATGGACTGTGTGGATGGACTGGGTGTACGTGTGATGGACTGTGTGTAGGGTGTATGGACGTATGTACTGTGGGTATGGACTTATGTAGTGTGTATTGGAATGTATGTAATGTGGTAGGACGGTAGTAACTGTGTGTATGGCCGTATGTACTGGGTGTATGGAACTGTGTGTGTACTGTGTGTATGGACTGTGGGACAGTGTGTATGGACGTAGGACTGTGTGTATGGACGGTAGTATTGGTATGGACTGTATGCACGGTGTGTATGGACTGTAGGACTGTGTGTATGGAAGTAGTAATGTGTGGATGGACTGTATGTACTGTGTTGTATGGACTGTTATGTACTGTGGTATGGACTGTATGTATGTCGGGTATGGACTGTAGGTATTGTGTGTATGACTGTATGACGGTGTATGGACTGTGATGTTGTACTGTGTGTATGGACTGATGTACGGTGGTATGGATGGACTGTTATGTACTGTGTTGTATGGACTTTATGTACTGTGTGTATGGGACTGTATGGACTGGTGTATGGAGTATTACTGTGTGTTATGGACTGTATGTACATGTGTGTTTGGGACTGTAGTACTGTGTGTATGGAAGGTGTTTATGTGTGTATGGACTGTGTGTACTGTGTGTATGGACTGGGATGTTCTGTGGTATGGGACTGTGTGTATGGTGGGTATGGGACTGGGTGTACGTGTGTATGGGGACTGTATGTAATGTGTGTATGGAATGAGGTACTGTTGTGTATGGACTGATAGGTTACTGTGTGTATGTACGTGTGTGTAATGGATGTCTGTACGGTGTGTATGTACTGTGTGTATGTACTGATGTACTGTGGTATGGACTGTGTGTATGGGACTTGTATGTACTTTGTGTATGGACGGTTACGTACTGTGTGTATTGGACTGTAGTTCTGTGTGTATGGACTGTATGTTACGTGTGTATGGACTTGTGATGTACTGTGTGTATGTACTGTGGGTATGTACTGGTGTATGACTGTATGTACTGTAGGGATGTACTGTGGTATGGGACTGTGTGTATGGACTGTATGTACTGTATGTATGTACTGTGTGTATGGATTGTATGTACTGTATGTATGTACTGTATGTATGGACTATGTGTATGGACTGTGTGTATGAACTGTGTGTATGGACTGTGTGTATGGGACTGTGTGTATTACTGTGTGTAGGTAACGTATGTACTGTGTTGTATGGACGTGTGTATGGCCTGTATGTACTGTATGTATGTACTGTGTGTATGGACTGTGTGTTATGGATTGTATGTACTGTATGTATAGACTGTGTGTATGGACTGTGTGTTACATTTGTGGTGTAGGGACTGTGTGTATGGACTGTTGTGTATGTACTGTATGGACTGTGTGTATGTACTGTGGATGGGGACTGTGTGTAGTACTGGTGCAGGCTGTATGTACTGTGTGTATGGACTGTGTGTATGGACTGTATGTAATGTGATGTATGTAGTATGTACTGTATGTATGGACTGTGTGTATGGGCTGTATGTACTGTGTGTATGGACGTGTGTATGGACTGTGTGTATGGATTGTATGTCTGTACTGTATGTATGTGTGTATGGACTGTGTGTATGGACTGTGTGTATGGACTGTATGTACTGTGTGTATGTACGTATGTATGGACTGGTGTGTATGGACTGGTGGATGGACTGTATGGACTGTGTGTATGGACTGTGTGTATGGACTGTATGTACTGTGTGTATATACAGTATGTATGTCTGTTATGTAATGGTGTATGGGACTGTGTGTATGGACTGTATTGTATGTACTGTGGGGATGTACTGTATGGCGTGTGTATGGACTGTGGGTATGGACTGTAGTACGGTGTGTCAGGCTGTATGCTATGTGTGGATGGGATGTATGTACGGTGTGTATGATGGACTGGATGGGATGTGTGTATTGGACTGTATGTACTGTGTGGTATGGACTGTATGTACTGTGTGTATGGACTGTATGTACTGTGTGTATGGACTGTATGTAGATTGTGTGATTGACCTGTATGGTACTGTGTGTATGGACTGTATGGACTGTGGTGTATGGAATGTATGTACGGTTGTATGGACTGTATGTATTGTGTGTATGGACTGTATGTACTGTGTGTATGGAATGTAGGTTTTACTGGGTGTATGGACGTCTGTACGGTGTGTTATGGACTGTAGGTACCTGTGTGTAGGGACTGTGTTAATGGGTGGATGGACTGTGTGTATGTGTGTATGGACTGTAGTACGGTGTGTATGGACTGGTGTGTACTGTGTGTATGGACTGTGTGTACTGTGTGTATGGACTGTATGTATGTGTGTATGGACTGTGTGTACTGTGTGAATGGACTGTGTGTACTGTGTGTATGGACTGTATGTACTGTGTGTATGGAGTATGTACGTGTGTATAGGACTGTATTGTTACTGTGTGTATGTACTTGTTTGTATGGACTGTATGATGTGGTATGTACTGTATGTACTGTGTGTATGGACTGTGTGTATGGACTGATGTAACGATGTGTTATGGACTGTACGTACGGGGTGTATGGACTGTACTTCTGTGTGTAGGAAGTATGTACTGTGTGTATGAAGGTATGTATGGTGTATGTACTGTATACTGTGTGTATGTATGGTTGTATGTACGTGTGTAGGCCTGTATGTACTGTATGTATTTACTGTGTGTATGGACTGTGTGTGTATGGACTGTATGTATGTACTGTGTGTATGGATTGTATGTACTGTATGTATGTACTGTATGTATGGACTATGTGTATGGACTGTGTGTAATGAAACTGGTGTTGGACTGGTGGGTAGGACTGTGATGTACGGTGTGTATGTACTGTATGTTTACTGTGTTTATGGACTGTGTGTATGACTGTATGTGTAAAAAACTGTATGTATGTATGTGTGTATGGACTGGTGTAGGGATTGTATGTACTGTGTATGTATAGACTGTTGTGTTAATGGACTGTTGTGTATGTGGTATGGACTGTGTGTATGGACGTGTGATGTACTGTATGGACTGGGTGGATGATGGTCTGGACTGGGTGGTAATGACTGTGTGCAGGGACTGTTATGTACTGTGTGTATGGACTGTGTGTATGGACTGTATGACTGGTTGTATGATTGTAGGTTTACTGTATGTATGGACTGAGTGTATGGGCCTGTATGTACTGTGTGTATGGACTGTGTGTATGGACTGTGTGTATGGATTGTATGTACTGTATGTATGTACTGTGTGTATGGACTGTGTGTATGGACTGTATGGATATGGTGTATGTTCTTGTATGGGGACGTGTGTATGGACTGTGTGTATGGACTGTAGTACTGTGTGTATGTATTGTATGTACTGTATGTATGGACTGTGTGTATGGACTGTGTGTATGGACTGTATGGACAGTGTGTATGACTGTGTGTATGGACTGTATGTACTGTGTGTATATACAGTATGTACTGTATGTATGTACTGTGTGTATGGACTGTGTGTATGGACTGTATGTATGTACTGTGTGTATGTTACTTAGGACTGTGTGTATGGACTTGTGTGTATGGACTGTATGTTACTGGGTGTCATGGGACTGTATGTACTGTATGTATGTACTGTGTGTATAGAGTTGTATGTACTGTATGTGTACTGTATGTATGGATGTATGTAGGACTGTGTGTATGGACTGTATGTATGGACTGTGTGTATGGACTGTGTGTATGGGCTGTGGTATGGACTGTATGTACTGTGTGTATGTACTGTATGGACTGTGTGTATGGACTGTATGTATGTGCGTTAGGACTGTATGTACTGTGTGTAATGTACTGTATGGATGTGTGTATGGACTGTTATGTACTGTGTGTATGCTGTATGTACTGTATGTATGTATGTGTTGTAGGATGGGTATGGATTGTATGTATGTGTGATGGATTGTTGTGTATGGACTGTGTGTGTATGGAATTAACACTGGAACACACCAATAAATACTGACTAAGCTGCCACTGGACCCCTGACCTGTTACCGTCCTGACACGCACGAACTGCAACAAACCGGAGCTACCACACTGTGTGACCTGTGCTCCTCTTGTACTATGAACTGACCTAGCCCTATTACTCCCTTCCACCCCTCACTGTGGTACCTGTGACTGTACGTATGATGTGTCTAAACACACCACTGCTGGAACCTGGATGGACCCACTGGTGTACTGCGTGTGATGTACTGTATGGACGGTGTGTATGTACTGGGTAGGGTCTGTGTGATGTACTGGTGCATGGACTGTAAGTGCTGTACGGGTGTATGGATGTTTGTGTATGGACTGTATGACTGTGTGTATGTAGTGTATGTACTGTATGTATGCGATGGTGTATGGGATGTAGTACTTGTGTGTAGGGATGTGGTATGGACTGTGTGTAGGGAGTGTAGACTGTATGATGTACTGTGTGTATGACTTGGGTGTATTGGATGTATTGTAGGTAGGTGTGCTCGTACTGTTGTATGGACTGTTGTGTATGGACTGTGTGTATGGACTGTATGTACTGTGTGTATGTATTGTATGTACTGTATGTATGGACTGTGTGTATGGACTGTGTGTATGGACTGTATGGGATGTGTGTATGGGACTGTGTGTATGACGGTATGACTGTGTGTATATACCAGTTAGTAATGTATGTATGGACTGTGTGTATGGACTGTGTGTATGGACTGTGTGTATGTACTGTATGGGACGGTGTGTATGGATGTGGGTGTATGGACTGTATGTACTGTGTGTATGGACTGTATGTACTGTATGTATGTACTGTGTGTATGGATTGTATGTACTGTATGTATGTACTGTATGTATGGATGATATTATGGGACTGGTGTATGGACTGTGTGTATGGACTGTGTGTATGGACTGTGTGTATGGACTGTATGTACTGTGTGATGTACTTGTATGGACTGTGTGTATGGACTGTATGTACTGTGTGTTATGGACGTATGTACTGTATGTATGTAATGTGTGTATGGACTGTGTGTATGGATTGTATGTACTGTATGTATAGACTGTGTGTATGGACTGTGTGTACTGTGTGTATGGACTGTGTGTAGGACTGTGTGTATGTACTGTTATGGAGGTGTGTATGTCTGTGTATGGACTGTGTGTCTGCTACTGTGTGCATGCGACTGTATGACTGTGTGTATGGACTGTGTGTATGGACTGGTATGTACTGTGTGTATGTATTGTATGTACTGTATGTATGGACTGTGTGTATGGACTGTATGTACTGTGTGTATGGACTGTGTGTATGGGACTGTGTGTATGGATTGTATGTACTGTATGTATGTACGGTGTGTATGGGACGTGTGTATGGACTGTATGTATGTACTGTTGTGGATGTAAGTATGGCACGATGTGTATGGACTTGTGTGTATGGACTGTATGTACTGTGTGTATGTACTGTATGTATGGACTGTGTGTATGGACTGTGTGTATGGATGTTGGACGTGTGTATGGACTGTGTGTAGGAATGTATGTGCTGGTGTATATACAGTATGTACTGTATGTATGTACTGTGTGTATGGAAGGTGTGTATGGACTGTATGTATGTACTGTGTGTATGTACTGTATGGGACTGTGTGTATGGACTGTGGTATGGACGTATGTAATGGTGTATGGACTGAATGTACTGTATGTATGTACTGTGTGTATAGATTGTATGTATGTATGTATGTACTGTATTGATCTGATGTATGTATGGACTGTTGTGTATGGACTGTGTGTATGGACTGTGGTATGGACTGTGTGTATGGACTGTGTGATGGGACTGTATGTTACTGTGTGTATGTACTGTATGGACTGTGTGTATGGACTGTATGTACTGTGCGTATGGACTGTATGTACTGTGTTGTATGTACTGTATGGGGGACTGTGTGTATGGCCTGTATGTACTGTGTGTATGGACTGATGTGACTGTATGTAGTACTGTGTGTATGGACTGGGTGATGGATTGTGTACGTGTGATGGACTTGTGTGTGTATGGACTGTGGTATGGACTGGGTGTATGGACGTGTGTATGGATGTGGTATGGATTGTATGTACTGAATGTATGGACTGTGTGTATGGACTGTGTGTATGGACTGTGTGTATGGACTGTATGTATGTACTGTGTGTATGTACTGTATGTATTGTTATTTGACTGTGTGTATGGACTGTGTTGTGTATAGACTATATATTGTGTGTATGGACTGTATGTACTGGGTGTATGGACTGTATGTTCTGTGTGTATTAGGACTGTACTGTGTGTATGGGACTGTATGGACGTATGTACTGTGTGTAGGGCTGTTGTATGTAAGGCTGTGGTAATAGACTGTATGTACTGTGTGTATGGACTGTATATACTGTGTGTATGTACTGTGGTATGGACTGTATGGTAGTGGTGTAGGGACTGTATATAGTGTGTGTATAGACTGTATGTACTGTGTATGGACTGCGTGTATGTACTGTGTGTATGGACTGTATGTATGTGTGTATGGACTGTGTGTATGAACTGTATTTACTGTGTGTATGGACTGTATGTGTTGTGGTATGTACGGTCTGGATGTGTGTTGGGCTTTATGTACTGTGTGTATGCCACTGTATGTAGAGGGCGTTTGGAATGTATGTTGAACGTGTGTATGAACTGTGTGTATGGATTGCATATACTGTGTGTATGGACTGCATTTATTGTGTGTATGGACTGTGTGTATGGAGGTATGCATGTGTGTATGCACTGTATATGGAATGTATGTACTGTGTGTATGGAATGTACGTTACTGTGTGTATGGACTGTAGGGACTGTATGGAATGTGTGTATGACTGTCGTTGGGCTGTCTGTAGGGGCTGTTTATGTATGGTCTGTATGGACTGTGTGTATGGACTGTATTTACTGTGTGTATAGACTGTATGTATTGTGTGTATGTACTGTGTGTATGGACTGTATTTACTGTGGTATAGACTGTATGTATGGTGGTATGTATGTTGTGTATGGGACTGTGTTGTCGGAGGTAGTATGGGTCTTTATGTTGTACTGTTGTGTATGGGACTGTCTGAAATGTGTGGTGGACTGTGTGTATGGACTGTAGTTCCTGTGGGAATGGACGGTATTGTTGTGGGTATGGAACGTATGTACTGTGTGTATGGCTTAGTGTTAAGTGTGTGTATGGCCGGTATGTACGTGTGTATGGGGACTGTAGTACTGGTGGATGGACTGTATGTACTGTGTGTATAGACTGTATGTACTGTGTGTATAGACTGTATTATGGACTGTGTGTAGGAACTGTAGGTTCTGTCGTGTAGGACTGTATGTAATGTGTGTAGGGACTGTAGTACTGTGTGTAGTACTGTGTGTATGGATGTATGTCTGTGTGTAGGGGACTGTATGTTACGTGGTGTGTATGGACTGTATGTACTGTGTGTGTAGGGATGTATGTATGTGGTGTATGGGACTGTATGTACTGTGTTGTATAGACGTATTGTATGGACTGTGTGTTTATCGACTGTTTTTTATGTATGGGACTGTGTGTATGGACTGTATGGAATGTGTGTATGGACTGTGTGACTGTGGGTATGGACTGTAGGGACTGTGTGTATGGCATGGATGTACGTATGTATTGAGTGGTATGGACTGTGTGTATGGATTGTATGTACTGTGTGTATGGACTGTGTGATGGAACTGTGTTGTTGTATGGATGTGGGTATGGGACTGTATGTTAGTGTACTGGGTGTATGGAATGTGTGTATGGATTGATGTATCCTGATTATGGACTGTGTGTATGGAAATGGGTTGATGGACTGTGTTTGTATGGACTGTGTGTATGCGACTGTATGTATGTACTGTGTGATGTACTGGATGTACTGTATGTTTTTACTGTGTGTTGGACTGTGTGTGGATAGACTATAATTGTGTGTATGGACTGTATGTACTGGGTGTATGGACTGTAGCGTTCTGTGTGTATAGACTGTACTTGTGTATGGACTGTAGGGACTGTCATGCTACTGTGTGTCTGGACTGTATGTACGGCTGTGTGTTATGACTGTATGTACTGTGTGTAATGGACTGTATATACTGTGTGTATGTACTGTGTGTATGGACTGATGTAGTGGTGTATGGACTATGTAGTTGTGTATGGACGGTATTGTGTGTTGTATAGACTGTATGTAACTGTTAGAGACTGAGTTGTATGTACTGTGTGATGGACGGTATGATGTGTGTATGGACTGTATGTATTGTGTGTATGGACTGTGTGTATGAACTGTATTTACTGTGTGTATGGACTGTATTTGTTGTGTGGATAGTACTTGTTGGGACTGTGTGTATGGGCTTTTTTATGTTAAATGTGTGTATGCACTGTATGTAGAGTGCGTTTGGACTGTATGAACTGTGTGTATGAACGGTGTGTATGGATTGCATATCTTACTGTGGGTATGGACTGCATTTATTGTGTGTCGGATGGGTATGGAGTGTATGCACTGTGTGTATGCACTGTATATGGACTGTATGTACTGTGTGTATGGACTGTACGTTACTGTGTTATTGATGTAGGACGGTAGGGAATGTGTGTATGGAAAACCACCTGTGTTGTTATGGGCTGTATGTATGGGATGTATGTAGGGCTTGTCTGTATGGACTGTGTGTATGGACTGTGTGTATGGACTGTATTTACTGTGTGTATAGACTGTATGTATTGTGTGTATGTACTGTGTGTATGGACTGTATTTACTGTGTGTATAGACTGTATGTATTGTGTGTATGTATGTGTGTATGGACTGTGGTATGGATGTATGTATGGGCTTGATGTACTGTGTGTAGGGACTGTATGACTGGTTGATGTACGGTGTGTATGGAAGTATGTACTGTGTGTATGGGATGATGTACTGTGTGGTATGGACTGTATGTTACTGTTGTGTTTTATGGACTGTAGTACTGTGTGTATGGACTGTATGTACTGTGTGTATAGACTGTATGTACTGTGTGTATAGACTGATGTATGGACTGTGTGTATGGATGATGTTCTGGTGTATGGACCTGTTATGTACGTGTGTATGGAATGTCTGTACTGTGTGCATGTACTGGGTTGTATGGACTGTATGTACTGGGGTATGGACTGTAGTACTGTGTGTGTATGGACTGTGATGTACGGCTGGTGTATGGACTGATGTACTGTTGGTATGGACGTAGGTACTGTGGGTCTAGACTGTATGTATGGACTGTGATGTATAGACTTGTAGGGATTGGACTGTGTGTATGGACGTAGTACTGTGTGTATGGACGTATGGACTTGTGTATGACGGCTATGGACGGTGTGTATGGTAATGTATGTACTGGGTGGAGGACTGTATGGATGTGTGTATGGACTTGTAGGACTGTGTGGAGGACTGTATGGACTGTGTGTATAGATGGAGTACTGTGTGTATAGACTGTATGTACTGTGTTGACAGACTGATGTATGGACTGTGTGGATGACTGTATGTCGGTGTGTATGGATGTATGTACCTGGTGCTGGATGTAATGTATGGTGTATGTATGTGTGTCTGGCCTGGATGTACTGTGGTATGGCTGTCTGGACTGTGTGTGTGTCGTGGACTGATGATGTGTGAGGAACGCTAGTATGTGTGGATAGATGTCTGTCTGGACTGTGTGTATAGACGGTATGTGGACGTGTTTATGGACTGTGGTTATGGATGTATGGCCTGTGTTGTAGGGCCTGTATGTCCTGGTGTATGGAGCTAGTCATGTACATGGTGTAATGGATCTCAGTGTAGGTTGCATATTGTGCTGTTTCCCTGGACTGTCTTGTTCTCGTATTTTACCTGTAGTTCTCGTGGACGTCCCGTTCCTTCCCTACAGGGATGGATCATTTCCTGGGACCCTGTTAACCCTTTGTTATCTCTACCTGGTACAGAAACAGTCAAATAAAAATGTTTGGGGCCCCTGGTATGGAAGATGTGGCCCCAATACCCTGACCCTGATCATGTTTTTTAGGGACATTGGGGGAAGAAGAAGAGGACGCCATTGACCAAGAGGAGACAGAGACTGTGGTGGAGGAAGACAGGACGGACCCTCCAGAGGGTGGGCACAGATTGATACATCCCAGGGAAGCACATGGGCGATGCACAGGACCCCTCATTTAACCAACAGACCTCCCCAAGGTCCAGGAAGACAATACAAGGGGGATAACGCACACTGCAAAACAAATGTGTTTATTTCATGACAAACTTCACACCTGCACAACGTTTTGGGGGTCTGACCCCTTCCTCGGGTTACACATTTGTTTTGCAGTGCGGGTTCTCCTTCTGTATTTTCTGGAAGAGGCGCACTGAGCATGTCTGTTTCAGTCAGTGAGTGAGGGAGGTGGGAGGAGCCAGGAAGGAACTGCACTGGTGTCAGATTTCCCACAGCTAGTCATTTAGCACTGTGGTGTTGTATATGTGATAATGCGTGGTAGGACAATATCGTGTATATCGGTATTGGTATGTTATGACATAAATGTACACCAGCGGCTGTAAAACTCTGCCCTCATTAAAAGGCGCAGTACTGCTAAATAGCAATATAATGCAGATCCTAAAATCATTCTAATTAGCACTTTAGCTTTTAATCTGGGAAAATGTGTTTAAGCCAGAACTTTTCCTTTAATGCTTTTTGTATTCAGTCGGGCATGTATATTTCCATCCAAAGAGCAGAGACCCCCATAGGTAATACCCATCCAGCACCCCCATGTGGCATGTCCATGTTTCCTGTGGTTTCACCCCTTCCATCAGCTGATCCCTCCCCTGATACTTTGTGATGGTAGGTGGCAGTAGAGGATACAGTCCATACACACAGTACATACAGTCCATACACACAGTCCATACAGTCCATACACACAGTACATACAGTCCATACACACAGTACATACAGTCCACATACACACAGTACATACAGTCCATACACACAGTACATACAGTCCATACACACAGTCCATACACAAAGGCGCCTGGAACAGGTACCAGAAAGGTCACAGAAAGGAAATGGTTAATTATTATCACTATGGGATCTGCTCTGTGGGGTCTTAACAGTAAATAACAAAATCTGACTCACTTGTTTTCTTCTCTTCCAGGTCTCTAAAGATCAGTCACACACAGACGGCGTCCTATAAAGATTGTGGCACCACAAGGCACATCAGTGTGGCAGCACCTCACCCACCATCTCCCCCTATTATAATATTGTAACTGCACCAGGAGAAATAAATAGAATAAAGACTCTCACATGACTGATGGTCTCCTCCTTATTGGCTGATAATGTTGGGTATATAACTCATAGCATTTCATTATGGTACACACCAGCTACAGACAGAGGGGGCAATGTAACCCTGGCATTACCAGGGGCTTCCTAACCAGAGATATACATGTCCTTTTAACTCCTCCTCCTACACAAGTCACTGACTCAGATATGCTCAGTGGGATTCACCCACATTTAATCACAAGGGGAGATGTCCACAGAGGCGTAGCAGTCTATTTCCAATAAAGAGAGCGTTACCCATATCTAATGATGGACAAATGGCTGAATCAAAATTTATAGAGATCCAACCTTGAGGTTAAATCCCTGTAGATGGCGCTATTGTCTCTCTGTGGAACTTCTATGGAATAAATTCAGTCTCTTTAGTGTCTTTGGGCTAGATATTCAGGTAGAGAGCCACACAGCCTGTAATGTGTAGATTTCATATGTGTTCAGGCTTAATCTGTTTAAAGCCCCACAAGATTGATTTTAAAGGGCAGGTCCACCCTATCAATGAACTTTTCCCATAAGGTAGGTGCCCCCTGCCCACCCCCAAATCTATAGATTTCAACTTACAGACCCTTCTCTCCACGTCGCCTCTGATCTGGCTCCTTCCAATACTATGTTACTATGTAACTGTTATACAGACATTATGGGTAGGGTATAAAGGTTGGACTAGATGGACGTATGTCTTTATACAACCTCCAATACTATGTTACTATGTAACTGTTATACAGACATTATGGGTAGGGTATAAAGGTTGGAGTAGATGGACGTATGTCTTTATACAACCTCCAATACTATGTTACTATGTAACTATTATACAGACATTATGGGTAGGGTATAGATTTACTTATATGTTTTTATACAACCTCCAATACTATCGCCCTATTACCAATAATGACCCTTAATAAATATGGCCCTATGGCTATAAAGAAGAAGAGGATTGCATTGTAGGACAGGGGAATGATTATTAGTTTATAAGTTACAGCAGTCAGTGGCACTTATTAAAGTCTCTACCTTGAGAAGATGAAAGGCGAGAGTCCTACTGCTAATGGAACATTATGGGAGGTTGGAGTAAGGTTTGTTACCCCAGTTTGTAATGTAATTAGCTTTAGACTATTTGCACCTCTTAGATTTCCTGATTTGTTGGGAAATGTTTTTAGGATTCAAGTGGTTTGGTATTTATTATTGTAATTCTAATCCCAGGTTTGTGATTCTGGCAGGAACCTTCTTTATTTGGGTCCTTGGTTTGGAGAAACGAGGCATTTTGTGCCCTTTTGAAGTAAAACACCAGTAGATGTGAACCAGCAATTACATTAAACTTTATTTTACATCACGTGAACAATACAACGAAAAGGTAAAATATTTTCAAGGTGCCCGTGTTCAGGATGGAGTCCGCTCCTCAATCACCTGTCCTGGGGTTGGCGAGGACACCCACTGGGTGTAGGTTATGGGTCTATGGGGATAGAATGGTTGTCTCTGACCACTGAGTACGGCAGGAGAAAGGTGTGAAATCCTGTGTCGGTAAAGTATCATCTTAATATATATATAATAGGTTGTGTCAACTGTCAGTCTAAAGTACGGAGAACCTAAAATGCAGAAACAACTCAAATTTATCTCAAAGGAGAAACAACCTGGAAAATGGGATCAAGTAGACAAATTAAATCAAGAGGTCTCCATAATGATGTCATAGCCCCACTTGTTCCCAGGATTCCATTGGCTGTTCCACTGTGTATTTAAGTGCAATGAAGTCTCAGCTCTGCTAGAAATGGTTCACCGCCTCCCCAACCCCATCTCTTGAGGAAAAGTAAGACCAGGAATGGTGTCCAGAGTTTATTTCATGGTCATTTCCCCACAGAGTCAAAAATGATTCGGTTTTGTTCAGCTTGATGCTTCTGGTTTTGGGTTTTGGCAATTTCTATCATCTGCCTGAGGATGTGGAATGTCAGGTCTATGGAGATCGGAGGGTCTTCTCTCTTCATGCGGTCAGAAAATTCTTCTAGGAAGCTCTTGGCCGACTCCTCGGGAACCTTCTCTTGGAAGGAAGTCTGCAGAAAATTCAGGACAGAAACCAAATCCTGGTTGGTAATCTGGTGTCCAGATGAGGTTGGAGCTTTGCTTAGACTGAGCTGAACATGAGGGTTTCCAACATTTAACTCTCGTTCCATCTTCTCTCTCAGCAAAAACAACCACGCCTGCGCATTTTCATCATTCAGAATGAGCTGCGGGCCATCGAAAAGGCCTCGGTCAAACGGACGAGCTCCAACATAAGCAGTGAGGATCAAACAACAAGTCAACAGAGATGCCTTCATGGTGTGGGGTTCCTTTTATCCTACATAGAAAGAGAGACACGTGAGAGTCTCTGGAGACTTCACAATGCAAAATAAATGTCAGGAGTTTAATGTTCAGTTTATGTTACTCAGATTGGAGATAAAGGGCCCTATTTATAAAAGATCGGTATCGTTATCGTAAAATACCGATCGTTATCGTAAAATAACGACCGGGTTTTTACCGATAACGACCGTTATTTACAGATAACGACCGTTATTTACCGATATTGTTAAATACCGGTCGTTATCGGTAAATAACGGTCGTTATCGGTAAATAACGACCGTTATCGGTAAATAACGACCGTTATCGGTAAATAACGACCGTTATCGGTGAAACCCCGGTCGTTATTTTACGATAACGATCGGTATTTTACGATAACGATAACGATTTTTTATAAATAGGGCCCAAAAATAGAAAATGGTTCTAGGTCATGAGACAGAAAAGGCTCAAGAAGAGAAATCTAAGATGCTGGAGCCTTTATTGGGAGGTGAAATTACATGAATTCTGTCCCAGCCCTGCTGTGTGTGTATTTAATATGTGCCCTTTCTGTAGGGAGGATTATGGGTAAGGTTTCTGATCCCCTGCTGATTGGAGGAGACTATTAATGATCTTTGCATGTGGAAACCGCTGTATGTATTTTAACCAATTAGAATATTAGGAAACTTTAAGGTATATTGGTTTGCATCATTACACCCAATATTGAGGGAGATTCAATAAAATGTCTTATCGTTTAAAATGGTGCTAATTTCCCCCCCAGCCATTTAGATATTATTTAACATTTGAAAGCTAACATCTGATTGGTTGCACCATTTTTAACGATAAGAACTTTTATTGAATAACCGTGTATATGATTTGTTTGCTGTTTTTAGCAAATCATTGCAAAGTAGCATATACTCGGCAGACAAGTTTTGCAATCTCTATTACATCCCTTTAAAGGGCATTTATAGTGGAAAAAACACATTGCCCCTTTGCAAAGTTAAATTCATGTACTCTGTGCTGCCTTAATCCTATCTCTGTCAGTGACTCTGTTTAACCATGGTGTCAGATCTCTGTGCAGCACTCTTCCCCCTCCCCTCTGTTACCTCCTCCATGTCTCAACTTCGGCTAACCGACAAGCTTATCATGTGCAGTAGGAGTTAAAATTCAACATCCTGAAAAACACACCCACGCACAGTGGCCAATAGAAAGCAAGCTGTCCTGGAGACAGGAAGAAGAAGGAGAACAGTACAGTTTATGATCTCTCACTTTGTGACCCATCATCAATCAGTGAAAGCTATTAAGAAGGGGGGTCAAGTGCAGCCTTATATCTACCATCAAAGCTACCTCTCTCCCCCTGCTAATGCTGTTATCTCTATGTTTATTACAGAGCAGGGAGGGGGGATCACGTCACAGGGATTTGATTGACAGTCCAAGTAGGAGTAGAGGAATGCAATCACGTATTCTTCTAACTGGTGTATCTCAGGACAGAGAGGGAATCTGAAAAAAGTGAAGACACTCTGGGGGTTGTGGGGAATTATAGAACACATGGAAAGAAAGAATAAAGAGTTCATTTTCCCACTATAGATGCCCTTTAAGCATTTGATTTAAGTGGTGTCAGTTATAAGCATTGTGAGATCTGCCATGTTTGGATGACAGAGAAGATGTTACCATGAGCTGAACAGACGGGTGAGATGAATGATGTCAGAACTGTCCCCATTTGCATTTCTGTCCACTAAAGTGACCCAGTATGTTAGTCTCCCCTCCCTGCAATGTGTAACAGTGCTCTCTTGGGATGATAGGTGACTGGGTGACTGGTATTCTGTACAGGGGGACACAGGGGCACCTATATCACAATATACACACAGGGGTGTCTCTAAGGTTTTGGGCACCTGAAACAAATTTTGAATGCCACCTTCTGCACCGTGGCAAAGTGAGCGCGGTTACATGTGTGGGTGTGGATTTGAAAACCGTTATTTATCCAGTTCTCAGTAATTATAACACAAAAAGACGTATGTTCTCTAGAATAAAAATATTGGCCAAAAGATTTGTAAGACTGCCACCATGTCAAGGTAGACTCAGCATGGCCCTAACTAACGTAACTAATCTAACCTAGCAAACCATCTACAGATAGCCCAACCAAATGAAATTCCTTTTAACAACATCCAATGCATCTTTAGTGAAAGAAAAACATTTAAAAAACATCTGTGTACAAAAAGGACATCTTTGAAATGGAAAGGGTTCAGAGAAGGGCAACTAAATTAATAAGGGGATTGGGGGAGCTTGAATATGAAGAGAGACTGGATAAGTTACAATTATATACGCTGGAGAAAAGGCGCTTGCCCCTTAAACATCTGAACATATTCACCCCCCCCTAATCAAACACTTACATAAATCCAATGTTTACTACACATATAAGTAGAATATAGTATAGTACAGTATAGTATAAAGTATAATACTATATAGTACAGTACAGTATAACATAGTATTTGATGTTGAATAAAGACATACGTCCATCTAGTCCAACCTTTATACCCAACCCATAATGTCTGTATAACAGTTACATAGTAACATAGTATTGGAGGTTGTATAAAGACATACGTCCATCTAGTCCAACCTTCATACCCTACCCATAATCTCTGTATAACAGTTACATAGTAACATAGTATTGGAGGTTGTATAAAGACATACGTCCATCTAGTCCAACCTTTATACCCTACCCATAATGTCTGTATAACAGTGACATCTACAACTAGTATTGGAGGTTGTATAAAGACATACGTCCATCAGTCCAACCTTATTACCCTAACCATAATGTCTGTTATAACAGTTACATAGTAACATAGTATTGGAGGTTGTATAAAGACATACTCCATCTAGTCCAACCTTATATCCTACCCATAATGTCTGTATAACAGTTACATAGTAACATAGTATGGAGGTTGTATAAAGACACATACGTCCATCTAGTCCAACCTTATATCCTACCCATAATGTCTGTATAACAGTTACATAGTAACATAGATTGGAGGTTGTATAAAGACATACGTCCATCTAGTCCAACCTTTATACCCTACCAAATGTCTGTATAACAGTTACATAGTAACATAGTATTGGAGGTTGTATAAAGACATACGTCATTATAGTCCAACCTTTATACCCTACCCATATGTCTGTATAACAGTTACATAGTAACATAGTATTGGAGGTTGTTAAAGACATACGTCCATCTAGTCCAACCTTTATATCCTACCCATAATGTCTTGTATAACAGTTACATAGTAACATAGTATTGGAGGTTGTATAAAGACATACGTCCATCTAGTCCAAACCTTTATACCTACCCATAATGTCTGTATAACAGTACATAGTAACATAGTATTGGAGGTTTGATAAAGACTACGTCCATCTAGTAACCTTATACCTACCCATAATGTCTGTATAACAGTTACATGTAACATAGTTGGAGGTTGTATAAAGACATACGTCCATCTAGTCCAACCTTTATACCCTACCTAATGTCTGTATAACAGTTACATAGTAACATAGTATTGGAGGTTGTATAAAGACATACGTCCATCTAGTCCAACCTTTATACCCTACCATAGTCTGTATAACAGTTACATAGTAACAATATATGGAGGTTGATAAAGACATCAGTCCATCTATCCAACTTTATACCCTACCCATAATGTCTGTATAACAGTTAATAGTACAAGTATTGGAGGTTGTATAAAGACAACGTCCACTATCCAACCTTTATACCCTAACATATGTCTGTATAACAGTTACATAGTAACATAGTATTGGAGGTGTATAAAGACATACGTCCATCTAGTCCAACCTTTATACCTACCCATAATGTCTGTATAACGTTACATAGTAACTAGTATTGGAGGTTGTATAAAGACATATGTCCATCTAGTCAAACCTTTATACCCTACCCATATGCTGTTAACATTACATAGTCATAGTATTGGAGTTGTATAAGACATACGTCCATCTAGTCCAACCTTTATACCCTACCCATAATGTCTGATAACAGTTACAGGAAGGGGGAAGAGGGAAGGGGGGGGAAGAGGGAAGGGGAGGAAGGTACGGTGAAGCGAGGAAGGTAGGGTAAGGCAGGGAAGGGGAGGAAGGGGGGAAAGAGGGAAGGGAGGAAGGGGAGGCAGGGGGAAGAGGGAAGGGGAGGAAGGGGGGAAGAGGGAAGGGGAGGGAAGGGGGGGAAGAGGGAAGGGGAGGAAGGAGGTTGTTAAGGGAGGAAGGGGGGAAGAGGAGGGCAGGGGGCGAAGGGGAGGAAGGGGGAAGGGCATAAGAGAGGAATGGAAGGGGGGAAGAGGGAAGCAGGAAGGGAGGAAGGAGGGAAGGGGAGGAAGGGGGGTAAGAGGGACGGGGGGCAGAGGGACGGGGAGGACGGAGGGAAGAGGAGGAAGAGGGGAGAGGGGAGGGAGGAAGGGGGGAAGAGGGAAGGGTGAGGAGGAGAAGGGGGAAGAGGGAAGGGGAGGGAGGAGGGAAAGAGGGAAGGGGCGGCAGGGGGGAAGAGGGAAGGGGAGGAGGAGGCAGGGGGAAGAGGGAAGGGGAGGTGAGGAGGGAAGAGGGAAGGGGTAGGGAGGAGGGGGAAGGGGGAAGAGGGAAGGGGAGGGAGGAGGAAGGGGGGGGGGAAGAGGGAGGGAGGAGGAGGAAAGGGGGGAAGAGCGGAAGGGGAGGAAGGAGGGAAGAGGGACGGGGAAGAAGGGGGGAAGAGGAAGAGGAGAAGGGGGGGAAGAGGAAGGGGAGGAAGGAGGCGGAAGAGGAGGAAGGAGGGAAGAGGAAGGGGAGGAAGGGGGAGGAGGGAAGGGAGGAGGGGGAAGAGGGGAAGGGGAGGGAAGAGGAAGAGGAAGGGGAGGAAGGGGTGAGGAGGGAAGGGAGGAAGGGTGACTAGGGAAGGGGTGAGGAAGGGTTGAAGAGGAAGGGGAGGAAGGGTGAAGAGGGAAGGGGAGGAAGGGGGAAGAGGGAAGGGGGAAAGGTAAGAGAGGTTAGGAAGGAATGGAGAATATGGGGGAACAGCATATTAAGGCAATTATACATCTTGCATCTCAAACTGTAGGGATTTTAACAGCATTACTTGACCCCAGGAGAATTGGCTCCAGTATTGACGGGATCAAGCATGTATGTTACAGGCTTTTTCGGAGGGTTAATTCAGTCGTATACAGTGCGGTCTATGTGGGGAGATATAGTTCAGTCCTAAGTTAGTTTAACTCAGGCTTGCCCTGTTTGAGTTTATATATCTCAGCCCAATTCCAGAAGCATTAATACAAGTTCCAGTGTAATAGAAGGGGAAAGAGTGTATGAGTCCATTTCTGGCCTTGAGTAGTCTTTGTTCCAGAAATCCTGTTATAACCCGGGGTATTCTGGGTTTAAGGGTCATGAGATCAAAACAGTTTGTTTCATTGTCATTAACACAAATGGCGATACCCCCAACCCCCACACAGAAGACACGGTTAACACCACCTACTAACCTACCTTTCCTTCCCATGGAGCATATTAAAGGGTAAACTTAGTCCAAAATCTAATTTTGATCAATCATCAATAAAAAGTAAGTTAGTATGGTGCACACATGCAGAAGAAACACATACCCCAACCTCACACGGGTACACACACCCTACATGAGCACCTTTCACTTCCGGGGCAGCCTACCTTAAAAGGGTACACTATAGTCAAAAAAACAAATTTGATCATAATCACAAAGTTTTGTTTTTTAAATTCCAACCTTGACACACGTGACAACACACCAACGATCACAACAAATTCATTCATGTGACAGCCATATTTAAAGGTAAGTAACAAACAACAACAATGTCCTCATCTCTGACATATTGAGTTTTAAAATATGCAGCACAAACACACAAATATCCGCTTCAAAAATGCAGGGGTCAGCCAAATTCTTATGTTTATACTTTAACCGGTCCCTTTCGAGTTAATCTTCGCCAATGAATGAAAACTACTTCCTGGAAACAACATTGCTGGGTGTTGGTAAAGTGATTTTCCGATCGGATTTGAATATGGAAAACGGTCATTAATGTCTATATTCCAAGTTCGTTACCATTCCCAAAGATGATCTGATGTCATCCGACTGGAGAGATCCAGTCAGATGACCTGGGAAATGTCTTCCTGCTAACACTGTGTGACATCACTAGCACCCTTGCTCTGAAATCCCCATGTGGGAAGTAGCACATAATACCAGATACTTATCACAGAACTAAACAGATCTTATCTGGTTACAAATGTAGAGATGTAATGGGGCGATGAGAGCAATGGGGTTACGGGAAGATAATTGGCAAGGCACCAGTTTTTTGTTTTAAGGGGAGAAATTCCCCAACATAGAGTACTAACCACCACTGAAAGTAATCAATGTTGTCTACTATACGGGCCCCGGTCACCACCACACAATACAAGTCTTCTCTGTTTGCTGTGACACTAATAAATAGCAGAGCTTTGGAAAACCTTCACATGATGTGCAAGTGCTGCAGCGCACCTAGATAGATTATCACAATGGCACAGATGGCGATGAGATTCAATGTTGGTAAATTTTAAGAAAAGGTGATGCATTTGGTAGTAAAATCCACCACCTACACCAAATAACTCGGTTAAGCTGAATCGAGTAATGGAAAAAGATTTGGGGGTTCGGTAGATAACCAGACTTACAGAGCAACAATGCGGATGTAGCACAGCTAGAGCTAGCAAGATATTTCCCTTGTATAATGAGGGGAATGAATCAAGAGAGTAAAAAATTTTCCTCCACCCTTTACAAGGCCGTGTAAGAAGCACATTGTGAATATGATCGGTGCAGTTTTGGAACCCATAACAAAAGGGGACATCTTGGAAATGAGCAGTTTCAGAGAGGGCAACTAAATTAAATAAAGGGAATTAAGGGGCTTGGCACATCAGGCGATATAGACAGTTAGAGGGCTGTTACCAATTGGAGAGACGACTTTGGTGGGGAATGATACCCTATACACATATTAATGGCCTAAATAAATCTCTGGTGCATTGTTCACTAACCAGCTCTAATCAGAGGACACGTGGAACATCCTTTAAGGTTGGAAGAAAGAAGTTTCATCTTCAGGTAGGAGGGTTCTTTACAGTGAGAAAGCGGGACCCTGTGGAACGTCTTCCAGCAGAGGTCGGTAATGGCAAGTTCATGAAATGCTTTAAAAAAAGCTTGGTATCAAGTTTCTAAAACTAAAACATTAATTGTTATGACAATATTTTTCTGTTTCAGATTTAATGGAATGTATTAATACAGATACTGTAGTTCTGGTTGGTAATAGGGATACCTATAGATTGATAAATAGTAGTTAGTGGTAGATACTGAAATTGAGAATTACTGGTATTTTATTAATATACTGTAGTCTGGTTGGCACAGGGATACTATATCATATTCGGAATTAACTGTATTAATACATATACTGTAGTTATGTTGGTACGAGGATACTATAAACTATTGAGCAATTACTGGTACTCATACATATACGTGTTGGGTGGTACAGAGAGTACTATATAATATTGAGGATCTTGGTATTAAAAATACTGTTAGTTCTGGTTGGTACAGGATACTATATAATGATTGAGAATTACTGGTATTAATCAAATAACTGTAGTTCTGGGTGGTTCGGATACTATGATAATTTGAGAATTACTGGTATGTAATTACATAAACTGTAGTTCTGGTTGGTTGGTGATACTATATATCATTGAAGAATTACTGGTGATTAGAACAGATACTGTTATCTGGTGGATCCTGGGAGTACTAATAATCCTTTGAGAAATTACTGGTATTTACATAGTACCTGTAGTTTCTGGGTTGGGATGGGATACCGTATATAATATTGAGGTTACTTATTAATCATACTGTAGTTTTTTGGTTGGTAATGGCGGGATACTATATAATATGTAGAAATTCATGGTATTAATAACACTATACTTAGTTTGTGGTAACGGGGATGTTACTATATAATATTGAAAATTACTGGGATTATTACATAGACTGTAGTTTGGTTGGTACAGGGATACTTATAATATTGGAATTATGGTATTAATACATTATTACTGTAGTTCTGGTTGGTATGGGGGATACTATATAATATGAGAATTACTGGTATTAAACATATACTGTAGCTCTGGTTGGGTATAGGGATACTATATAATATTGAGAATTACTGGTATTACTAGGTATTACGAGTTTCGGTTTGTACAGGGATACTATATAATATTGAGAATACTGGTATTAATAATATACTGTAGTTCTGGTTGGTACAGGGATACTATATAATTATGAGAATTACGGTTATTAATAAATATACTGAGTTCTGGTTGGTTAGGGATACTATATAATATTGAGAATACTGGGATTAATATGTATACTGTGTATGTTTTGGTGGTACGGGGATACTATATATATGGAGAATTACTGGTTATAATACTATATTTGTAGTTCTGGTTGTACAGGGATACTATATAATATTGAGCAATTACTGGTATTAAGACATATAACTGTAGTTTCTGGTTGGTACGGGGATCCTCTATAATATTTAGAATTACTGGTAAATACATATACTGTAGTTCTGGTTGGTACGGGATACTATATTATATTGAGAATTACTGGTATTTAATATGTATACTGTAGTTTGGTTGGTACAGGGATACTCTTTATAATATTGAGGAATTATTGGTATTATACATATACTGTGTTCTGGTTGGTACAGGGATACTATATAATATTGAGAATTACCGGTATTATAATAGATATACTGTAGTTCTGGTTGGTATAGGGGAACTATATAATATTGAGAATTACGTATTAAATTATACTGTAGTTCTGGGTTGGTACGGGGATACTATATAATATTGAGAATTACTGGTTATTAATACATATACGGTTAGTTCTGGTTGGTACAGGGATACTATATAATATTGAGAATTACTGGTATTAATACATATCTGTAGTTCCTGGTTGGTATAGAGATACTATATAATATTGAGAATACATGGTATTAATACAATTACTGTAGTTTAGTTGGTACGGGGATACTATATACTATTGAGAATTAATGGTATTAATACATATGTGTATGTTCTCGGTTGGTATGGGGAATATATAATATGAGAATATGGTATTAATATCATGACTGTAGTTCTTGGTTGGTATAGGGATACTATATAATATTGAGAATTACTGGTTTTAATACATTTACTGTGTTCTGGTTAGTAAGGACTACTATATAATATTGAAGGAATTACTGGTATTAATACTATACTGTAGTTCTGGCTGGACGGGATACTATATAATATTGAGAATTACTGGTATTAATACATTACTGTAGTTCGTGGTTGGTACAGGGATACTATATAATTTTGAGAATTACTGGTATTAACATTACATGTAGTTCTGGTTGGTAAGGGATACTATATAATATTGAGAATTACTGGTATTAATACATATACTGTAGTTCGGTTGGTACGGTGATACTTATAATATTGAGAATACTGGTCAATACATATACTGTAGTTCTTGGTTGGTATGGATACTATATAATATTGGAATTACTGGTATTAATACATATACTGTAGTCTAGTTGGTCGGGGTATATAATATTGAGAATTCTGGTATTAATACATTATAGTGTAGTTCTGGTTGGTAACGGGAGGATACTATATAATATTGAGAATACTGGTATAAATATATACTGTAGTTCTTGGTTGGTATAGGATACTATATAATATTGGAGAATTACTGGTATTAATACATATACTGTAGTTCTGGTTAGTACGGGCGATACGATATAATATTGGAATTACTGGTATAATACATATACGTGTAGTTTGGTTGGTACGGGGATACTATATAATATTGAGATACTGGTATTATACATATACTGTAGTTAGTTCTGGTTGGTACAGGGATTACTATTAATATGAGAATTACTGGTATTAATACTATACTTGTAGTTCTGGTTGGTACAGGGATTATTATATAATATGGAATTACTGGAATATAATACATAACTGTAGTTCTGGTTGGTACCGGGTTACTATATAATGATGGAATTAATGGTATTAATAACTATACTGTAGTTCTGGTTGGTCAGAGGGATATTATATAATATGAGAATTACTGGTATTAATACATATTACGTAGTTCTGGTTGGTACAGGGAGACTATATAAATATTTAGAATTACTGGTATTAATACTATTACTGTAGTTGTGGTGGTAAGGGGATACTATATAATATTGAGAATTACTGGTATTAATACATATAGTGTAGTTCTGGTTGGTAGGGGATACTAATAATATTGAGAATTACTGGTATTATACATATACTGTAGTTCTGGTAGTACGGGATACTATATAATATGAGAAATACTGGTATTAATAATATACGGTAGTTTCGGTTGGTACGGGGATACTATATAATTTTGAGAATTACTGGTATTAATACATATACTGTAGTTCTAGTTGGTACGGGGATACTATATAAATATTGAGAATTACTGGTATTAATACATATCGTAGTTCTGGTTGGTACGGGGATACTATTAATATTGAGAATTACTGGTATAATATATATAATGTTTTTCGGTTGGTATAGGGATATATAATATTGAGAATTACTGGTATTAAACATATACTGTAGTTTGGTTGTACGGGGGTACTAATATATTGAGAATTACTGGTATTAATACATATACTGTGTTTGGTTGGTACGGGATATATATATATTGAGAATTACTGGTATTAAACATATACTGTAGTTCTGGTTGGTACAGGGATATATATATAGAATTTTGGATTATTATAAACATATACTGTAGTTCTGGGTGGTACAAGGGGATACTATAATCATATTGAGAATTACTGTATTAATACATATACTGTAGTTTGGTTGTACGGGATACTATATTAAATATGAGGGATTACTGGTATAATACATACTGTAGTTCTGGTTGGTCCAGGACTAGATTATAATATTGAGAATTACTGGTATTATACATATACTGTAGTTGTGGTTGGTACGGGGGATACTTATAATATTGAGAATTAATGGTATATACATTATGTAGTTGGTTGGTACAGGGATACTATATATATTGAGGAATTACGGCTATTAATACACTACTTAGTTCTGGTGGTACAGGGGATTACTATATATATTGAGTAATTATTAGTATTAATACATATACTGTAGTTCTGGCGTTTGGTTACAGGAGATTATATAATATTGAGAATTAATGGTATTAATACAATACTGTAGTTCTGGTTGGGACAGGGATACTATATAATATTGAGAATACTGGTCATAATACCATATACTGTAGTTTCTGGTTGGTACGGGGGAATATATAATATTGAGAATTACTGGTATTCATACATATAGAGTAGTTTGGTTGGTAAGGGATACATATATAATTGAGGAATTACGGTATTAATACATATACTGTAGTCTGGTTGGTACGAGGATAATATATAAATTGAGAATTACTGGTATTAATACTATTACTGTAGTTGTGGTTGGTACCGGAGTACTATATACTTGAGAATACTGGTATTAATACATATACGTAGTGTGGTGGTACGGGGATACTATATAATTTGAGAATACTGGTTAATACATATACTGTAGGTTGTGTTGGTACGGGATTACTATATAATATGGAATTACTGGTATTAATACATATAGTGTAGTTCTGTTGGTAAGGGATACTATATTGTTGAGAATTAATGGTATTAATACAATACTGTAGTTTGGTTGGTACACAGGGATACTATATAATGATGACGAATTACTGTATAACACATATACTCTAGTTCTGGTTGGTACAGGGATACTATATAATATTGAGAATTACTGGTATTAATACATATACTGTTGTTCTGGTTGGTACAGGGATATTATATAATATTGAGGGAGGGGGGGGGAGGGCTACACTTCACATGTCACAGACCTTGTTGAGGTTGAGGAAGCAGCAGGCACCAGATGACTCACTGACTGCTCCTACTCTTCCCTTTCCTGGACTTTGAACAGACACTACAGGAGAACCATAAGGAGCAGAGATGTAAGGTAAGGATTTTTTGACACTAGACAGTGGGGCCAGTAGTGGGTTAAATTTTAGTTTGGGGGGTGACATGCCATTTAATATAAGGGAGTAACACTCCAATTTAGCGGCTCCTAAAATATGGTACTAGCAACCAAATAAACTACTATCGATCCAATAAAGTACAAGCTGTTATAAATTTAAAGGGCATGTCCACCCTAAAAAATTACTTTTGATATGCTGTTCCCCCATGTCTGGCAGCCCCAACCGCATGGTTAGTATTTTCCAAAAGCCCCCCAAACTCTTACTTACCTCCCCTCGTTCCTCCGCCGCACTGCCGGCCCTCTGCTTGCGAGAATGCAAGCAGAGGGGCGGGACCGGCAGTCGCGTCTGTGATTGGCTGAGCGGCAGCCAATCACGGACGCGGCTGCCGGTCATTCAGTGCAGCGGAGGAAAGAGGAGAGGTAAGTAAGAGTTTGGGGAGCTTTTTGAAAATACTAACCATGCGGTTGGGGCTGGGGGACATGGGGGAACAGCATATTAAAAGGCTTTTACGCTAGGGGGAGGGATAGTGGAACGGGAGGGAGGGGGAGGGAGGGAGAGGGAGGGAGAGGGAGGGGGAGGGAGGGGGGAGAAGGGCTGCAGTGCGCATGACAAATATCTACTGGAGGCCAGGTAGGATGCAGAGTCCTGCTAGCCTCCTGGTGGACTGTTTTTGGGACTTTAGGGGGGTCTACAGGAGAACCCTATGGAGCTGGGATGTGAGTTAAGGATTAAACTACACTACATGGTGGGGCCAGTAGTTGGGGGGATTATAGTTTTGGGGGTGGACATGCCCTTTAAGGGAGCATGACCAAAACAAAGTACTATCCAATCATTGTAATGATCCCCATATAGATGAGTACTACCCCAAATAGTACTAGTTGTTCTGAGTCATGACCCCATATAGTGAGTTACACCCCATATAAAGTACTAGACATTCTTTGTAATGATCCCCATATAGATGAGTACTACCCCAAATAGTACTAGTTGTTCTGAGTCATGACCCCATATAGTGAGTTGCACCCCATATAAAGTACTAGCCATTATTTTTAATGATCCCCATATAGATGAGTACTACCCCAAATAGTACTAGTTGTTCTGAGTCATGACCCCATATAGTGGATGGAACAAACAACCCAGATAAAAGTACTAGACAGGCGGTGTGAATGAGCCCCATAGAATGAGACTACCCCAAATAGTAACTAGGTTGTCTGAGTCATCGACCCCATAGATTGGAGTTGCACCCCATATAAAGTACTAGCCATTATTTTGTAAATGATCCCCCTATAGATGGTAACTACCCCAAATAGTACTAGTGTGTTCTGGTCATGCCCCATATAAGTGAGTTACACCCATATAAAGTACTAGCATTATTTTTTATGATCCCCATATAGATGAGTACTAACCCCAATAGTACTAGTTGTTCTTATCATTGACCCCATATAGTGAGTTACACCCTATATAAAGTACTAGCCATTATTTTTAATGATCCCCACATAGATAAGTAACTCCCCAAACAGTACTAGTAGTTCTGAGTCATGACCCCATATAGAGAGTTGCACCCCATATAAAGTACTAGCCATTCTTTGAAATGATCCCCATATAGATAAGTAACTCCCCAAATAGTACAGTTGTTCTGATCATTAACCCCCAATAGTGAGTTACACCCCATATAACGTACTAGCCCTTCTTTGTAATGATCCCCATATAGATGAGTACCACCCCAAATAGTACTAGTTGTTCTGAGTCCAAATGACCCCATGATAGAGAGTTACACCCCATATAAAGTAAGTACTATACATTCTTTGTAATGATCCCATATAGATAAGTAACTCCCCAATAGTACTAGTTGTTTTGAGTCATGACCCCATATAGTGAGTTGTACACCCCATATAAAGTATCTAGACATTCTTTGTAATGATCCCCATATAGATGAGTACTACCCAAATATACTAGTTGGTCTGAGTCATGACCATATAGTGAGTTTAACAACACCCCATATAAAGTACCTAGACATTCTTTGTAATGATCCCCATATAGATGATTACTACCCACCCAAATGTACTAGTTGGTCTGCACAGTCTCCATTACACCCATATAGTGATTGTGCCCTATATAAAGTCACGAGCCATTCTTTGTAAATGATCCCCATTAGATGGTAAACTACCCCAAATAGTACGAGTTGGTTCTGATTCATGACCCCATATAGTGAGTTACACCCAATAAAGTACTAGCCATTATTTTTATGATCCCCAATAGATAAGTACACGTCCCCAAATATACTAAGTTGTTCTATAATCATGACCCCATATAGAGAGTACAAAACGACCCCATAATAAAGTACTCAGACATTCTTTGTAATGACCCCCACATCGGATGGTCTACCACCCCAAATAGTACACTTTTGTTCTGAGTCATGACCCCATATAGAGAGTTACACCCATATAAAGTACTGAGCCATTCTTTAATGATCCCATATAGAAAGTACTCCCCAAATAGTCTAGTTGGTTTTGTGAGTCATGAACCCCATATAGATGAGTTGGCACCCCATCTATGCTACTAAGACCATTCTTCTGAATGATCCCCCATATAGATGATTACTACCCCCAATATAACTCGTTGGTCTGAGTCATTACACCCATATAGTGATTTGTGCCCTATATAATTACTAGCCCTTCTTTGTAATGATCCCCACATAATGAGTACTACCCCCAATGTACTAGTTTTTCTGATTGCAATGACCCATATGTGAGTTACCATTACACCCCACTATAAACTACTAGCCATTATTTTTAATTATCCCCATATAGATGAGTACCACCCCAAATAGTACAATTGTTTCTGATTCATGACCCCATATATGAGTTACCACCACACCCCATATAAAGTACTAGCCATATTTTTAATGATCCATATAGAGAGTACTACCCCAATATACTAGTTGGTCCTGAGTCATTCCCCCATATGTGAGTTGTGCCCTTATAACAGTAAACTAGCCATTCTTTGTAATGATCCCCACATAGATGAGTCTCCACCAAATAGTACTAGTTTGTTTTCTATTCTGACTCCATATAGTGAGTTACACCCCATATGAAAAGTACTAGCCATTATTTTTAATGATCCCCATAGCGATTGAGTATACCCCAAAAGTACTAGTTGGTCTGAGTCCTGACCCCATATATTGACGTTGTGCCCTATATAAAGTACAAAGCCATTCTTTGTAATGATCCCCCATATGAATGAGTCTACCCCAAATAGTACTAGTTGTTCTGAGTCATGACCCCATATAGTGAGCTACACCCCATATAAAGTACTAGCCATGATGTTAATCACCCCCATATAGATGAGTAACTAACTACCCCCAATAGTACTATTTGGTCTGAGTCATTACCCCATATAGTGAGTTGTGCCCCTATATCAGTACTAGCCATTCTTTGTATGATCCCACATAGATGAGTACTACCCAAATAGTACTAAGTTGTTCTGGTTCTGGTCAATTACACCATATAGTGAGTTACACCCCATATACAGTACTAGCCATTATTTTAATGATCCCCCATATAGATGAGTACTACCCCAAATAGTACTAGTTGGTCTGAGTCATTACCCCATATAGTGAGTTGTGCCCTATATAAAGTACTAGCCATTCTTTGTAATGATCCCCATATAGATGAGTACCACCCCAAATAGTACTAGTTGACCCCATATAGTGAGTGTATATGTGCCCATTTAATTCCCTGGTTTGCAGACTTTAAAGGATATAAATGAGAACATTGGTCTCCTCCTTTCTTACCTTGGCACTGGATGTCTGGACAGTTGAGTAAGGGAAGTTTTTGGGGAGGCTGGATTGAGGCTGGTGAACACTCCCACGGTGGTGTTGTAAATACTCCTGTGGCTGGAGATTTACTGTTCTGGACTTAAATACAACAAGGAAATGACAAATGACGTCAGCAAGTTGGATGCAGGGATAATCCCCTGGGCTGCAGAATTATCCAGAAACATTTGGGTGGAGATGATGTCACAGTGAGTTATTTTGACCTCAAAGGATCATTGGATCCAGTCACCCATAGAAACATTTAGTGATGTGAAGGGTCCATCCATGAGGGGCACAGCCAATGAATGGGCATAAGGTACATGATGAATGAAACTGTCTCATACACACAGCACTTCTCCTCTCTCCCAATGCAGATAATGAATGAATTGTTGTGTCTCAGCCAAGGCACAGAGCCCAGCAAAGATGGGACAGGTGCCCAAACTGTCTGCCCCCTCTCTGTCCTCCATTCCTTTAACTCGGTCCCTTTCCCTCTCAGTCTTTCCTTTTCATCTCTCTCTGATCTCACCTTCCCCCTCCTCTGTCTCCATCTCTTTCTTACCCTTTGACCAACTCATTCCCAAGGAGTTTCCCTTAAACTCTTCCTATCAGCATAGTGTACACTGAGCTATTGGAAAGCAATTTGCAAGAGGACCTGTTTGTATTGATTCAGGTGATGGATTTACCAGCATTAAACTGGGTGAAGCCCCATAGCCCCTAATAGACATGAAATATAAATGAAAATAATAATAGAATCACTTTAAAGTGCAGATTCAATGAATTTACTTTCACTTGTCTTGATCAGAAACATTGGAGGCTACAGAGAAGTAAATAACATGGGAGAAAGGTAAGTATACAGGGAGGAACATGCAGAGTGTTTTTATATACATAGGTACCCACGCCTATCAGAGAAAGGTAAGTATACAGGGAGGAACATGCAGTGTTTTTATATACATAGGTACCCACGCCTATCAGAGAAAGGTAAGTATACAGGGAGGAACATGCTGAGTGTTTTTATTTAATACATAGGTACCCAACGCACTATCAGAGAAGGTAAGTATACAGGGAGGAACATGCAGGTGTTTTATATACATAGGTACCCACGCTATCAGAGAAGGTAAGTATACAGGGAGGAACATGCAGAGTGTTTTATATACATAGGTACCCACGCCTATCAGAGAAAGGTAAGTTACAGGGAGGAACATGCAGTTGTTTTATATACATAGGTACCACCACGCCTATCAGAGAAAGGTAAGTATACAGGGAGGAACATGCAGAGTGTTTTTATTACATAGGTACCCACGCCTATCAGAGAAAGGTAAGTATACAGGGAGGAAGCATGCATAGTGTTTTATATACATGGTACCCACGCCATCAGAGAAAGGTAAGTATACAGGGAGGAAACATGCAGAGTGTTTTTATTACATAGGTACCCACCTGTCCTGAATCAGTAAAGGTAAGTGTATAGGGAAGGAGGACATGCAGAGTGTTTTATATACTAGGTACCCACGCCTATCAGAGAAAGGTAAGTATACAGGGAGGACATGCAGAGTGTTTTTATACATAGGTACCACGCCTATCAGAGAAAGGTAAGTATAGTCATGGGAGGACTGCCGAGCTGTTTAGGACCAATGACTAGAAAGGCCATAAGCCTCCTTATAACAGGCTGATGTTCAGGACCAAGGACATAGAAAGTCCATAAGCTCCTAAATATACAGGCTGATGTTCAGGACCAAGGACATAGAAAGGCCATAAGCTCCTAACATAGTATTGGAGGTTGTATAAAGACATAAGTCCATCTAGTCAAACCTTTATACCCTACCCATAATGTCTGTATAACAGTTTACATAGTTACATAGTATTGAGGTTGTATAAAGACATACGTCCACTAGTCCAACCTTTATACCCTACCCATAATGTCTGTATAACAGTTACATAGTAACCTAGTATTGGAGGTTGTATACGTCCATCTAGTCCAACCTTTATACCCTACCCATAATGTCTGTATAACAGTTACATAGTAACATAGTATTGGAGGTTGTATAAAGACATACGTCCATCTAGTCCCAACCTTTATACCCTACCCATAATGTCTGTATAACAGTTACATAGTACATAGTATTGGAGGTTGTATAAAGACATACGTCCATCTAGTCCCAACCTTTATACCCTACCCATAATGTCTGTATAACATTCACATAGTAACATAGTATTGGAGGTTGTATAAGACATACGTCCATCTAGTCTAAACCTTTATACCCTACCCATAATGTCTGTATAACAGTTACATAGTAACATAGTATTGGAGGTTGTATAAAGACATACGTCCATCTAGTCCAACCTTTATTACTTACCCATAATGTCTGCATAACAGTTACATAGTAACATAGTATTGGAGGTTGTATAAAGACAGACGTCCATCTAGTCTAACCTTTATACCCTACCCATAATGTCTGTATAACGTTACATATGTAACCTAGTATTGGAGGTTGTATAAAGACATACGTCCATCTAGTCCAACCTTTATCCCTACCCATAATGTCTGTATAACAGTTACACAGTAACATAGTATTGGAGGTTATATAAAGACATACGTCCATCTAGTCCAACCTTTATACCCTACCCTAACGTCTTGTATAACGTTACATAGTAACATAGTATTGGAGGTTGTATAAAGACATACGTCCATCTAGTCCAACCTTTAACCCTACCCATAATGTCTGTCTAACAGTTACATATAACATAGTATTGGAGGTTGTATAAAGACATACGTCCATCTAGTCCAACCTTATATACCCTACCCATAATGTCTGTATAACGTTATACATGTAACATAGTATTGGAGGTTGTTATAAAGACATACATCCATCTAGTCCAACCTTTATACCTACCCATAATGATGTATAACGTTCATAGTAACATAGTATTGGAGGTTGTATAAAGACATCATCCATCTAGTCCAACCTTTTATACCCTACCCCATAATGTCTGTATAACAGTTTACATAGTAACATAGTATTGGAGGTTGTATAAAGACATACATCCATCTAGTCCAACCTTTATACCCTACCCATAATGTCTGTATAACAGTTACATAGTAACATAGTATTGGAGTTGTATAAGACATACGTCCATCTATCCAACCTTTATACTTACCCATAATGTCTGTATAACAGTTACATAGTACCATAGTATTGGAGGTGTGTATAAAGACATATGTCCATCTAGTCCAACCTTTTACCCTACCCATAATGTCTGTATAACATTTACATAGTACATAGTATTGGAGGTTATATAAAGACATACGTCCATCTATTCCAACCTTTATACCCTACCCTAATGTCTGTATAACAGTTACATAGTACCATAGTATTGGAGGTTGTATAAAGACATACGTCCATCTAGTCCAACCTTTATTACTTACCCATAATGTCTGCATAACAGTAACATAGTAACATAGTATTGGAGGTTATATAAAGACATACGTCCATCTAGTCCAACCTTTATACCCTACCCATAATGTCTGTATAACAGTTACAATAAACATAGCATTGGAGGTTGTATAAAGACATTGTCCATCTAGTCCAACCTTTTTACTTACCCATAATGTCGCGCATAACAGTTACATAGTAACATAGTATTGGAGGTTATATAAAGACATACGTCCATCTAGTCCAACCTTTATTCCCTACCCATAATGTCTGTATAACAGTTACATAGTAACATAGTATTGGAGGTTGTATAAAGACATATGTCCATCTAGTCCAACCTTTATTACTTACCCATAATGTCTGCATAACAGTTACATAGTAACATAGTATTGGAGGTTATATAAAGACAATACGTCCATCTAGTCCAACCTTTATACCCTACCCATAATGTCTGTATACATTCCATGTAACATAGTATTGAGGTTGTATAAAGACATACGTCCATCTAGTCCAAACCTTTATACCCTACCCATAATGTCTGTATAACAGTTACAAAGTAACATAGTATTGGAGGTTGTATAAGACATACGTCCATCTAGTCCAACCTTTATACCCTACCCATACATGTCTGTATACAGTTACATAGTACATAGTATTGGAGGTTGTATAAAGACATCCATTCATCTAGTCCAACCTTTATTACTTACCTATAATGTCTGCATAACAGTTACATAGTAACATAGTATTGGAGGTTGTATAAAGACATACTTCCATCTAGTCCAAGTTACTATGTAACTGTTTTACAGACATTATGGGTAGGGTATAAAGGTTGGACTAGATGGACGTATGTCTTTATACACCTCCAATACTATGTTCTATGTAACTGTTATACAGACATTATGGGTAGGGTATAAAGGTTGGACTAGATGGATGAATGTCTTTATACTACCTCAATTACTATGTTACTATGTAACTGTTATACAGACATGGTTAGGGTATAATGGTTGGACTAATGGATGTATAAATGGACGTATGTCCTTATACAACCTTCAATACTATGTTACTATGTAACTGTTATACAGACATTATGGGTAGGGTATAAAGGTTGGACTAGATGGACATATGTCTTTATACAACCTCCAATACTATGTAACTATGTAACTGTTATACAGACATTATGGGTAGGGTATAAAGGTTCGACTTGATGGACGTATGTCTATATACAACCTCCAATACTATGTTACTATGTAACTGTTATACAGACATTATGGGTAGGGTATAAAGGTTGGACTAGATGGATGAATGTCTTAATACAACCTCAATTACTATGTTACTATGTAACTGTTATACAGACATGGGTAGGGTATAATGGTTGGACAAGATGGATGGATGTTTTTATACAACCTCCAATACTATGTTACTATGTAACTGTTATACAGACATTATGGGTAGGGTATAAAGGTTGGACTAGATGGACGTATGTCTATATACAACCTCCAATACTATGTTACTATGTAAGTGTTATACAGACATTATGGGGAGGGTATAAAGGTTGGACTCGATGGATGTATGTCTTTATACAACCTCCAATACTATGTTACTATGTAACTGTTATACAGACTTTATGGGTAGGGTATAAAGGTTGGACTAGATGGACGTAGTCTTTATACAACCTCCAATACTATGTTACTATGTACTGTTATACAGACATTATGGGTAGGGTATAAAGTTTGGACTAGATGGATGAATGTCTTTATACAACCTCAATTACTATGTTACTATGTAACTGTTATACAGACATGGGTAGGGTATAATGGTTGGACTAGATGGATGTATAAATGGACGTATGTCTTTATACAACCTCCAATACTATGTAACTATGTAACTGTTATACAGACATTATGGGGTAGGGTATAAAGGTTGGACTAGATGGACGTATGTCTTTATACAACCTCCAATACTATGTTACTATGTAACTGTTATACAGACATTATGGGTAGGGTATAAAGGTTGGACTGGATGGACGTATGTCTTTATACAACCTCCAATACTATTTTACTATGTAACTGTTTATGCAGACATTATGGGTAGGGTATAAAGGTTGGACTAGATCATATATCTTTATACATCCTCTGATAGGCGTACCACGCCTATCAGAGAAAGGCGTGGGTACCTATGTATATAAAAACACACTGCATGTTCCTCCCTGTATACTTACCTTTCTCTGATAGGCGTGGGTACCTATGTATATAAAAACACTCTGCATGTTCCTCCCTGTATACTTACCTTTCTCTGATAGGCGTGGGTACCTATGTATATAAAAACACTCTGCATGTTTCCTCCCTGTATACTTACCTTTCTCTGATAGGCGTGGTACCTATGTATATAAAAACACTCTGCATGTTCCTCCCTGTATACTTACCTTTCTCTGATAGGCGTGGGTACCTATGTATATAAAACACTCTGCATGTTCCTCCCTGTATACTTACCTTTCTCTGATAGGCGTGGGTACCTATGTATAAAAAAACCTGCATGTTCCTCCCGGTATACTTACCTTCTCTGATAGGCGTGGGTACCTATGTATATAAAAACACTCTGCATGTTCCTCCCTATATTTACTTTCTCTGACTGACTGGGTACCTATGTATAATAAAAACACTCTGCTGTTCCTCCCTGTAATACTTACCTTTCTCTATAATAGGCGGTGGGTACCTATGTATATAAAAACACTGCATGTTCCTCCCTTACCCTGTAACTTACCTTTCTCTGATAGGCGTGGGTTACCTATGTTTATAAAAAACACTTTGCATGTTCCTCCCTGAGAAGGGGGGGTATACTAATAAAACCTTTCCTCTGATAGGCGTGTGGTACCTATGTATATAAAAACACTCTGCATGTTCCTCCCTGTATACTTACCTTTCTCTGATGCCTGGGGTACCTATGTATAAAAACAAACTCGCATGTTCCTCCCTGTATACTTACCTTTCTCTGATAGGCGTGGGTACCTATGTATATAAAACAACTGCATGTTCCTCCCGGTATACTTACCTTTCTCTGATAGGCTGGGTAACCTATTTATATAAAAACACTCTGCAGGTTCCTCCCCTGTATACTTACCTTTCTCTGATAGGCGTGGGTACCTATGTTATAAAACACTTGCATGTTCCTCCCTGTATACTTACTCTCTTTCTCTTATAGGCTGGGTACCTATGTTATAAAACACTCTGCATGTTCCTCCCTGTATACTTACCTTTCTCTGATAGGCGTGGGTACCTATGTATATAAAAACACTCTGCATGTTCCTCCCTGTAATACTTACCTTTCTCTGATAGGCTGGTGGTACCTATGTATATAAAAAACCACTCTGCATGTTCCTCCCTGTATACTTACCTTTCTCTATAGGCGTGGGTACCTATGTATATAAAACACTCTGCATGTTCCTCCCTGTATCTTACCTTCTCTGATAGGCGGTGGGTACCTATGTATATAAAACACTGCATGTTTCTCCCTGTATACTTACCTTTCTCATAGCGTGGGGTACCTATGTATATAAAACACTCTGCATGTTCCTCCCTGTATACTACCTTTCTCTGATAGGCGTGGGTACCTATGTATATAAAAACACTCTGCATGTTCCTCCCTGATACTTACCTTTCTCTGATAGGCGTGGGTACCTATGTATATAAAAACTCTCTGCTGTTCCTCCCTGTATACTTACCTTTCTCTGATAGGCGTGGTACCTGTATATAAAAACACTCTGCATGTTCCTCCTGTATACTTACCTTTCTCTGATAGGCGTGGGTACCTATGTAATATAAAACACTCTGCATGTTCCTCCCTGTATACTTACCTTTCTCTGATAGGCGTGGGTACCTATGTATATAAAAACACTCTGCAGGTTCCTCCCTGTTACTTACCTTCTCTCTAGAGACGTGGGTACCTATGTATATAAAACACCTGCATGTTCCTCCTCGTATACTTACCTTCTCTGATAGGCGTGGGTACCTATGTATATAAAAACACTGCATGTCCTCCCTGTATACTTCCCTTTCTCTGATAGGCGTGGGTACCTATGTATATAAAAACCCTCGCATGTTCCTCCCTGTATACTTACCTTTCTCTGATAGGCGTGGGTACCTAGTGTATTAAAACCACTCTGCATGTTCCTCCCTGTATACTTACCTTTCTCTGATAGGCGTGGGTACCTATGTATATAAAAACACTCTGCATGTTCCTCCCTGTATACTTACCTTTCTCTGATAGGCGTGGGTACCTATGTATATAAAAACACTCTGCATGTTCCTCCCTGTATACTTACCTTTCTCTGATAGGCGTGGGTACCTATGTATATAAAACACACTACTGCATGTTCCTCCCTGTATACTTACCTTTCCTGATAGGCGTGGTACCTATGTATATAAAAACACCTGCATGTTCCTCCCTGTATACTACTTCTTTCTCTGATAGGCTTGGGTACCTATGTATATAAAACAACTCTGCATGTTCCTCTCCTGTATACTTTACCTTTTCTCTGATAGGCGTGGGTACCTATGTAATAAAAACACTCTGCATGTTCCTCCTGTATACTTACCTTCTCTGATAGGCGTGGGTACCTATGTATATAAAAACACTCTGCTGTTCCTCCCTGTATACTTACCTTCTCTGATAGGCGGGGGTACCTATGTATATAAAAACACTCTGCATGTTCCTCTCCTTATACTTACCTTTCTCTGATAGGCGTGGTACCTATGTATATAAAAAACAACTCTGCATGTTCTCCCTGTTACTTACCTTTCTCTGATAGGCGTGGGTACTATGTATAAAAACACTCTGCATGTTCCTCCCTGTACTTACCTTTTCCTGATAGCGGGGGTACCTATGTATATAAAAACACTCTCGCATGTTCCTCCTGTATACTTACCTTTCTCTGATAGGCGTGGGTACCTATGTATATAAAAAACACTCTGCATGTTTCCTCCCTGTATACTTACCTTTCTCTGATAGGCGTGGTACCTATGTTATAAAAACACTCTGCATGTTCCTCCCTGTATACTACCTTTCTCTGATATGGCGTGGTACCTATGTATATAAAAACACCTGCATGTTCCTCCCTGTATACTTACCTTTCTCTGATGAGGCGTGGGTACCTATGTATATAAAAACACTGCATGTTCCTCCCTGTATACTTACCTTCTCTGATAGGCGTGGGTACCTATGTATATAAAAACACTCTGCATTTTCCTCCCTGTATACTTACCTTTCTCTCGATAGGCGTGGGTACCTATGTATATAAAAACACTCTGCATGTTCCCTCCTGTATACTTACCTTTCTCGATAGGCGTGGGTACCTATGTATATAAAAACACTCTGCATGTTCCTCCCTGTATACTTACCTTTCTCTGATAGGCGTGGGTACCTATGTATATAAAAAACACTTGCAGTTCCCCTCCTGTATACTTACCTTTCTCTGATGACGTGGGTACCTATGTATATAAAAACACTCTTGCATGTTCCTCCTGTATACTTACCTTTCTCTGATAGGCTGGGTACCTATGTATATAAAAACACTCTGCATGTTCCTCCCTGTATACTTAACCTTTCTCTGATAGGCGTGGGTACCTATGTAATAAAAACTACTCTGCTTTCAACAAACACTTGTCTAAAAAAAACTCTGCTGTTCCTCCCTGTATACTTCCTTTCTCTGATCGATAGGCGTGGGTACCTATGTATATAAAAACACTCTGCATGTTCCTCCCTGTAACTTACCTTTCTCTGATAGGCGTGGGTACTCTATGTATATAAAAACAACACTCTGCATGTTCCTCCCTGTATACTTACCTTTCTCTGATAGGCGTGGTACCTATGTATAAAAAAACACTCTGCATGTTCCTCCCTGTATACTTACCTTTCTCTGATAGGCGTGGGTACCTATGTAATTAAAAACACTCTCGGTTCCTCCCTGTATACTTACCTTTCTCTGATAGGCTTGGGTACCTATGTATATAAAAACAACTGCATGTTCCTCCCTGTATACTTACCTTTCTCTGATAGGCGTGGGTACCTATGTATATAAAACACTCTGCATGTTCCTCCCTGTTACTTACCTTTCTCTGATAGGCGTGGTACCTATGTATATAAAAACACTTCTGCATGTTCCTCCCTGTATACTTACCTTCTCTGATAGGCGTGGGTACCTATTGTATATAAAACACTTGCATGTTCCTCCCTTATACTTACCTTTCTCTGATAGGCGTGGGTCCCTATGTATATAAAAACACCTCATGTTCCTCCCTGTATACTTACCTTTCTCTGATAGGCGTGGGTACCTATGTATATAAAACACTCTGCTGTTCCTCCCTGTATAACTTACCTTTCTCTGATAGGCGTGGGTACCTATGTATATAAAAACACTCTGCATGTTCCTCCCTGTATACTTACCTCTTCTTGATAGGCGTGGGTACCTATGTATATAAAAACACTCTGCATGTTCCTCCCTGTATACTTACTTTCTCTGATAGCGTGTACCTATGTATATAAAAACACTCTGCATGTTCCTCCCTGTATACTTACCTTTCTCTGATAGGCGTGGTACCTATGTATATAAAAACACTCTGCATGTTCCTCCCTTGTATACTTACCTTTCTCTGATGGCGTGGGTACCTATGTATATAAAAACACTCTGCATGTTCCTCCCTGTATACTTACCTTTTCTTGATAGGCTGGGTACCTATGTATATAAAAACACTTGCATGTTCCTCCCTGTATACTTACCTTTCTCTGATAGCGTGGGTACCTATGTATATAAAAACACCTGCATGTTCCTCCCTGTTATACTTACCTTTCTCTGATAGGCTGGGTACCTATGTAATATAAAACACTCTCATGTTCCTCCCTGTATACTTACCTTTCTCTGATAGGGTGGGTACCTATGTAATAAAAACACTCTGCATGTTCCTCCTCTTGATACTTACCTTCTCTGATAGGCTGGGTACCTATGTATATAAAAACACTCTGCATGTTCCTCCCTGTATCCTTACCTTTCTCTGATAGGCGTGGGTACCTATGATATAAAAACACTCTGCATGTTCCTCCCTGTATACTTACCTTTTCTCTGATAGGCGTGGGTACCTAGTGTATAAAAACACCTGCATGTTCCTCCCTGTATACTTCCCTTCTCTGATAGGCGTGGGTACCTATGTATAATAAACAACTCTGCATGTCCTCCCTGTAAACTTACCTTTCTCTGATAGGCTGGGTACCTATGTATATAAAACACTCTGCATGTTCCTCCCGTATACTTACCTTTCTCTGATAGCGTGGGTACCTATTTATATAAAAACCTCTCTGCTACTACCTCCCTGTTCCTCCCTGTATACTTACTTTCTCTGATAGGCGTGGGTACCTATGTATATAAAAACCATCTCATGTCCTTCCCTGTATACTTACTTACTTCTCTGATAGGCTGGGTACCTATGTATATAAAACACTCTGCATTTCCTCCCTGTTACTTACCTTTCTCTGATAGGCGTTGGGTACTATTGTATATAAAAAACACTCTGCATGTTCCTCCCTGTATACTTACCTTCTCTAGAGGGCTGGGTACCTATGTATATAAAAACACTCTGCTGTCCTCTCCCTGTATCTTACCTTTCTCTGATAGCGTGGGTACCTATGTATATAAAACACTCTGCATGTTCCTCCCTGTAACTTACTTACCTTTCTCTGATAGGCGTGGGTACCTATGTATATAAAAACACTGCATGTTTCTCCCTGTATACTTACCTTTCTCTGATAGGCGTGGGTACCTATGTAATATAAAACACTCTGCATTCCTCCCTGTATACTTACCTTTCTCTGATAGCGTGGGTACCTATATATAAAAACACTCACTACTCTCTGTCTATGTGTTCCTCCCTGTATAACTTACCTTTCTCTGTAGGCGTGGGGTACCTATGTATATAAAAACACTTACCTGCATGTCTCCTCATTTCCTCCCTCCCTGTATACTTACCTTTCTCTGATAGGCGTGGGTACCTATGTTAAAACAACTCTGCATGTCCTCCCTTATACTTACCTTTCTCTGATAGGCGGGTACCTATGTATATAAAAACACTCTGCATGTTCCTCCTCTGTATACTTACCTTTCTCTGATAGGCGTGGGTACCTATGTATATAAAAACACTCTGCTGTTCCTCCCTGTATACTTACTTTCTCTGATAGGCGTGGGTACCTATGTATATAAAAAACACTCTGCATGTTCCTCCCTGTATACTTACCTTTCTCTGATAGGCGTGGGTACCTATGTATATAAAAACACTGCATGTTCCTCCCTGTATACTTACCTTTCTCTGATAGGCGTGGTACCTATGTATATAAAAACACTCTGCATGTTCCTCCCTGTATACTTACCTTTCTCTGATAGGCGTGGGTACCTATGTATATAAAACACTCTGCATGTTCCTCCCTGTATACTTACCTTTCTCTGATAGGCGTGGGTACCCTATGTATATAAAAACACTCTGCATGTTCCTCCCTGTATACTTACCTTTCTCTGATAGGCGGGTGGTACCTATGTATATAAAAACACTGCATGTTCCTCCCTGTATACTTACCTTTCTCTGATAGGCGTGGGTACCTATGTATATAAAAACACTCTGCATGTTCCTCCCTGTATACTTACCTTTCTCTGATAGGCGTGGGTACCTATGTATAATAAAAACACTCTGCATGTTCCTCCCTGTATACTTAACCTTTCTCTGATAGGCGTGGGTACCTATGTTATAATAACACATCTGCATGTTCCTCCCTGTATACTTCTTTCTCTGATAGCGTGGGTACCTTGTATATAAAACACCTGCAGTGTCCTCCCCTGTATACTTACCTTCTCTGATAGGCTGGGTACCTATGTATATAAAAACACTCTGCATGTTCCTCCCTGATACTACTTTCTCTGTAGGCGTGGGTACCTATGTATATAAAAACCACTCTGCATGTTCCTCCCTGTATACTTACCTTTCTCTGATAGGCGTGGGTACCTATGTTATAAAAACACTTCGCATGTTCCTCCCTGTTATACTTACCTTTCTCTGATAGGCTGTGGTACCTATGTATATAAAAACACTCTGCATGTTCCTCCCTGTATACTTACTTTCTCTGATAGGCGTGGGTACCTTGTATATAAAAAACTCTGCATGTTCCCCCTGTATACTTACCTTTCTCTGATAGGCGTGGGTACCTATGTTATAAAAACACTCTGCATGTTCCCCTGTATACTTACCTTTCTCTGATAGGCGCTGGGTACCTATGTATATAAAACAACACTCTGCATGTTCCTCCTGTATACTTACCTTTCTCTGATAGCGTGGGTACCTATGTATATAAAAACACTCGCATGTTCCTCCCTGATACTTACCTTTCTCTGATAGGCGTGGGTACCTATGTATATAAAAACACTCTGCATGTTCCTCCTCTGTATACTTACCTTTCTCTGATAGGCGTGGGTACCTATTTATAAAAACACACTTGCATGTTCCTCCCTGTATACTTACCTTTTCTGATGGCTGGGTACCTATGTATATAAAAACACTCTGCATGTTCCTCCCTGTATACTTACCTTTCTCTGATAGGCGTGGGTACCTATGTAATAAAAAAACACTCTGCATGTTCCTCCCTGTATACTTACCTTTCTCTGATAGGCGTGGGTACCTATGTATATAAAAACCACTCTGCATGTTCCTCCCTGTATACTTACCTTCTCTGATAGGCGTGGTACCTATGTATAAATAAAACACTCTGCAGTGTTCCTCCCTGTATACTTACTTCTCGGATAGGCGTGGTGCCTATTGTATAAAAAACACTCTGCATGTTTCCTCCCTGTATACTTACCTTTCTCTGATAGGCGTGGTACCTATGTATAAAAAACACTCTGCAGGTTCCCTCCCTGTATACTTACCTTCTCTGATAGACGTGGTACCTATGTAGAAAAACACTCTGCATTTCCTCCCTGTATACTTACCTTTCTCTGATAGCGTGGGTACCTATGTATATAAAACACTCTGCATGTTCCTCCCTGTATACTTACCTTTCTCTGATAGGCGTGGGTACCTATGTATATAAAAACACTCTGCATGTTCCTCCCTGTATACTTACCTTTCTCTGATAGGCTGTGGGTACCTATGTATAATAAAAACACCTGCATGTTCCCCTCCCTGGTATACTTACCTTTCTCTGAGGCGTGGGTACCTATGATATAAAAACATCTGCATGTTCCTCCCTGTATACTTACCTTCTCTGATAGGCGTGGGTACCTATGTATATAAAAACACTCTGCATGTTCCTCCTGTATACTTACCTTTCTCTGATTGGGTGGGTACCTATGTATATAAAAACCACTCTGCATGTTCTCCCTGTATACTTACCTTTCTCTGATCGGTGGGGTACCTATGTATATAAAAAACATCTGCATGTTCCTCCCTGTATACTTACCTTTCTCTGATAGGCGTGGGTACCTATGTATATAAAAACACTCGCATGTTCCTCCCTGTATACTACCTTTCTCTGATAGGCGTGGGTACCTATGTATATAAAAACACTCTGCATGTTCCTCCCTGTATACTTACCTTTCTTGATAGGCGTGGGGTACCTATGTATATAAAAAACACTGTCATGTTCCTCCTGTATACTTACCTTTCTCTGATAGGCGTGGGTACCTATGTATATAAAAACACTCTGCATGTTCCTCCCTGTATACTTACCTTTCTCTGATAGGCGTGGGTACCTATGTATATAAAAACACTCTGCATGTTCCTCCCTGTATACTTACCTTTCTCTGATAGGGCGGGTACCTATGTATATAAAAAACACTCTGCATGTTCCTCCCTGTATACTTACCTTTCTTGATAGGCGTGGGTACCTATGTAATAAAACACTCTGCATGTTCCTCCCTGTATACTTACCTTTCTCTGATAGGCGTGGGTACCTATGTATATAAAAACACTGCATGTTCCTCCCTGTATACTTACCTTTCTCTGATGGCCTGGGTACCTATGTATATAAAAACACACTCTGCATGTTCCTCCCTGTATACTTACCTTTCTCTGATAGGCGTGGGTACCTATGTATAAAAAACACTCTGCATGTTCCTCCCGTATACTTACCTTTCTCTGATAAGCGTGGTACCTATGTATATAAAAACACTCTGCATGTTCCTCCCTGTATACTTACCTTTCTCTGATAGGCGTGGGTACCTATGTATATAAAAACACTCTGCATGTTCCTCCCGTTATACTTACCTTTCTGATAGGCGTGGGTACCTATGTATATAAAAACACTCTGCATGTTCCTCCCTGTATACTACCTTTCTCTGATAGGCGTGGGGACCTATGTATATAAAAAACACTCTGCATGTTTCCTCCCTGTATACTTACCTTTCTCTGATAGGGTGGGTACCTGTATATAAAAACACTCTGCATGTTCCTCCCTGTATACTTACCTTTCTCTGATAGGCGTGGGTACCTATGTATATAAAAACACTCTGCATGTTCCTCCCTGTATACTTACCTTTCTCTGATAGGCGTGGGTACCTATGTATATAAAACACTCTGCATGTTCCTCCCTGTATACTTACCTTTCTCTGATAGGCGTGTGGTACCTATGTATATAAACACTCTGATGTTCCTCCCTGTATACTTACCTTTCTCTGATAGGCGTGGGTACCTATGTATATAAAAACACTCGCAGTTCCTCCTGTATACTTACCTTTCTCTGATAGGCGTGGGTACTATGTATATAAAAACACTCTGCATGTTCCTCCCTGTATACTTACCTTTCTCTGATAGGCGTGGGTACCTATGTATATAAAAACACTCTGCATGTTCCTCCCTGTATACTTACCTTTCTCTGATAGGCGTGGGTACCTATGTATATAAAAACACTCTGCATGTTCCTCCCTGTATACTTACCTTTCTCTGATAGGCGTGGGTACCTATGTATATAAAAACACTCTGCATGTTCTCCCTGTATACTTACCTTTCTCGATAGGCGTGGGTACCTATGTAATAAAAAACACTGCATGTTTCTCCTGTATACTTACCTTTCTCTGATAGGCGGGGGGGACCTATGTATATAAAACACTCGATGTTCCTCCCTGTATACTTACCTTTCTCTGATAGGCGTGGGGTACCTATGTATATAAAAACACTGCCATGTTCTCCCTGTATACTTACCTTTCTCTGATAGGCGGGGGTACCTATGTATATAAAAACACTCTGCATGTTCCTCCCTGTATACTTACCTTTCTCTGATAGGCGTGGGTACCTATGTATATAAAAACACTCTGCATGTTCTCCCTGTATACTTACCTTCTCTGATAGGCGTGGGTACCTATGTATATAAAAACAACTTGCATGTTCCTCCCTGATACTTACCTTTCTCTGATAGGCGTGGGTACCTATGTATATAAAAACAACTGCATGTTCCTCCTGTATACTTACCTTTCTCTGATAGGCGTGGGTACCTATGTATATAAAAACACTCTGCATGTTCCTCCCTGTATACTTACCTTTCTCTGATAGGCGTTGGGTACTACCTATGTATATAAAAACACTGCCATGTTCCTCCCTGTATACTTACCTTTCTCTGATAGGCGTGGGTACCTATGTATATAAAAACACTCTGCATGTTCCTCCCTGTATACTTACCTTTCTCTGATAGGCGTGGGTCACTATGTATATAAAAACACTCTGCATGTTCCTCCCTGTATATACCTTCTCTGATAGGCGTGGGTACCTATGTATATAAAAACACTCTGCATGTTTCCTCCCTGTATACTTACCTTTCTCTGATAGGCGTGGGTACCTATGTATATAAAAACACTCTGCATGTTCCTCCCTGTATACTATTTTCTTGATAGGTGGGGTACCTATGTATATAAAAACACTCTGCATGTTCCTCCCTGTATACTTACCTTTCTCTGATAGGCGTGGTAGGGTACCTATGATATAAACACACTCTGCATGTTCCTCCCTGTTACTACCTTTCTCTGATAGGCGTGGGTACCTAGTATATAAAAAACATTTTGTGGTCCTTAACATCAGCCTGTATATATAGGAGAGCTTTAGGCCATTATTCTATGTCCTTGGTCTGACTGAACATCACCGTCTGTATGGAGCTTTTAGGAGCTTATGGCCCTTCTATGTCCTGGTCCTTAAATCAGCCTGTATATTTAGGAGCTTATGGACTTTCTATGTCCTGGTCCTGAAACATCAGCGTGTATTAGGAGGCTTATGGCTTCTATATCCTTGGTTGATTATATTGGAGCTTATGGACTTTTATGTCCTTGGGCCTAACATCAGCCTGTATATTAGGAGCTTATGGACTTCTATGTCCTTTGTCCTTCTAAAATCAGCCTGTATATTTAGGAGCATGCTATGGACTTTCTATGTCCTTGGCTTCCTCTAAAATCAGCCTGTATAGGAGCTTATGGCCTTCTATGTCTTGGTCCTAAACATCAGCTGTTGGAGTTCTTTATTTTTTTATACTGATATATATATGGTCAGCTTATGGACTTTCATATGTCCTTGGTCCGAACATCAGCCTTTGTATATTTGAGCTGTATTATTAGGAGGCTTTATGGACTTTCTATGTCCTTGGTCCTGAACATCAGCCTGTTATAGGAGCTTATGGCCTTTCTATGTCCTTGGTCCTGAACATCAGCCTGTATCTATAGGAGCTTATGGCTTTCTATGTCCTTGGTCCTGAACATCAGCCTGTATATATAGGAGCTTTAGGCCATTCTATGTCCTTGGTCCTGAACATCAGTCTGTATATATAGGAGCTTATGGCCTTTCTATGTCCTTGGTCCTTAACATCAGCCTGTATATTTAGGAGCTTATGGACTTTCTATGTCCTTGGTCCTGAACATCAGCCTGTTATTATAGGAGCTTATGGCCTTTCTATGCCTTGTCCTAACATCAGCCTGTATATATAGGAGCTTAGGCCTTCTAGGTCCTTGGTCCTGAACATCAGCCTGTATATATAGGAGCTTATGGCCTTTCTATGTCCTTGGTCCTGAACATCAGTCTGTATATATAGGAGCTTATGGCCTTTCAATGTCCTTGGTCCTGAACATCAGTCTGTATATATAGGAGCTTATGGGCTTTCTATGTCCTTGGTCCTGAACATCAGTCTGTATATATAGGAGCTTATGGGATTTCTATGTCCTTGGTCCTGAACATCAGCCTGTATAGGAGCTTGTGGCCTTTCTATGTCCTTGGTCCTGAACATCAGCCTGTATATATAGGAGCTTATTGCCTTTCAATGTCCTTGGTCCTGAACATCAGTCTGTATATATAGGAGCTTATGGGCTTTCTATGTCCTTGGTCCTGAACATCAGCCTGTATAGGAGCTTATGGCCTTTCTATGTCCTTGGTCCTGAACATCAGCCTGTATATATAGGAGCTTGTGGCCTTTCTATGTCCTTGGTCCTGAACATCAGCCTGTATATATAGGAGCTTATGACCTTTCTATGTCCTTGGTCCTGAACATCAGCCTGTATATATAGGAGCTTATGGCCTTTCTGTGTCCTTGGTCCTGAACATCAGCCTGTATATATAGGAGCTTATGGCCTTTCTATGTCCTTGGTCCTGAACATCAGCCTGTATATATAGAAGCTTATGGCCTTTCTATGTCCTTGGTCCTGAACATCAGCCTGTATCTATAGGAGCTTGTGGCCTTTCTATGTCCTTGGTGCTGAACTACAGTAACCATATACAGAGTCCAAAGAGCTTCTCATACCTGATTGATGAACTGACCCTGTAATGGAGTATTGTCTCGTGGACTGATCCCAGAGATCCTATCAGCCTGTAAACGTATGAAAAGATAAGATGCCCCACTTACAGCAGGTGCAGAGGTCGGGCCCAGTTCTTAACCCCCAACTACCCCAAGAAAGTAGAACAATGGGCAAAATTCCAGAGTAAAAGCAAAATCCAAGATCCATATCTCAAATTGCTAAATAAACAGGGAGATTCAATAAAAGTTCTTATCGTCAAAAATGGTGCTAATTTTGCCCCAACCAATCAGATCTCATTTAACATTTGAAAGCTTACATCTGATTGGTTGGGGCAAAATTAGCACCATTTTAAACGATAAGAACTTTTATTGAATAACCCTGATAGTATCTTAAATTATCCTATTATCCATGTTCTGTACACCCACTCAACCCTTCTGTTTCAACCATATCTAAATCATTCATAATATTTGTCATGACACAGGTACACACACCTACTGACGCACCCTTGTAGGATTGGTTGTGTTTACGACCATCATTAGAAATTTTAAAGTAAATGAATATGTTCTTATTATTGTACGTTTACAGTGATGGGTTCCAGTCTCCCTTGTTTTATAAATGCTGCGTAACCAACTCCTATGTGTCCCATACGTCAGAGTTTCATGTCTCTAAAGAACGGCAATTTGTCTTTACCCAGAATGAAATTGGCCATGGGAATGTTATTGAGTTTCACAGCTCACAGCACACACACATTACTAGGGCTTTGTGCAACTATGGCGCGTTCCATGGAACTGTAAAAGCAGCTTTCAAGCCAAATCTGGGATATCAGTGCAGTGGTGTCCTAAAGTGACACAATTGGTCTCTAATCTCTTCCTGCATCCTGGGGTCCCTTTATTGTATCAGACAGGGAGCTAATGTGTGAACACTCTCAGCTCTGGGATGTCTATGTGAGAAACCAATCTCCCATCTGCCTCTGGGTATCTGACACCAATGTCAATAACTTGCCTAATGGTGGCCATAGACGCTACAGTCCGATCGTACGATCAATTGCCAGCCAGCAATTCTTTTTTTCTTCAACTGGCCCAATACAAAAAATAATTGTACAATCGCCGGCCGATTTTACATACACGATCCGACAATCGAATGATATCGGGACATCCCGACATTGTACAATCGGATTGCAGTGTCTATGGCCAACGTTAGGAGATTAGGTAGCACATTCCACGCCAGTTCTAATCCCTCACCCATCACAAGGTCTAACCCACACTCACCCACTTTTTTCTGACTTCAAGGTGCTAAAGGAACCTACCTTGGGACGCCCAGCAGACTGCGCTCAGTTGGATGGAAGAGCAATTTAATTCCCTGATCAGTGACATGAGATGGATTACACTGGGCGATGACCCATTACTGACAGCGCCTTCCAACGTCTCCCGTCACTGCTCCTACACCCACCTGCCCTGTGTTTTGGTAATTACGTTGCATGGGGATTAATGGTCAGATCATCCAAGCAGGAAGGTTTAGTCACCATCCCAGAAGATACAAGGTCACCTAGATGTGGCTGTAGGAACTGCTGATTGACAGGAATATGGAAAGGGGCCAAATTACAGGGAGAACCAATGCAAGTTGCCCAAGGACATGACCAGAACACAAGAGAAAGGAGGAAGTCTTCTGGGTGCCAACCAATATGAGGCTGGAAAACAAGTCAATGGCTCCCATTTAGAAATGGTGCGAACTGCACAGAAAATGTCCATTATGTCTCATTATTAGTGAACAGATTTATCTGTGACCGTTAATGATCCTAACCAGGACATCACAAATCCTGAAACCCCCCTACAGTCAGACCCTACACTGCCTGTAACCCCCCTACATTCAGACCCTACACAGCCTGTAACCCCCCTACAGTCAGACCCTACACCGCCTGTAACCCCCCTACAGTCAGACACTACACCGCCTGTAACCCCCCTACAGTCAGACACTACACAGCCTGTAACCCCCCTACATTCAGACATTACACCGCCTGTAACCCCCCTACAGTCAGACATTACACCGCCTGTAACCCCCCTACATTCAGACACTACAGCCTGTAACCCCCATACATCAGATACGACACCGCCTATAACCACCCTACAATCAGACACACACAGCCTGAACCCCCCCAGACATTCAGACACTACACGCCTGTACCCCCCTACAATCAGACACTACACAGCCTGTAACCCCCCTACATCAGACACTACAGCCTGTAACCCCCCTAGATTCAGACACTACATGCCTGTAACCCCCCACATCAGACCTACACAGCCTAACCCCCCTACATTCAGACATACAGCCTGGAACCCCTAGATCTCACACTCACCGCTGTAACCCCCCTACATTCAGACATTACACAGTTGTATTAATATAACATTCCACTCACACAGTCTATATCCTCACTTATATTCAGACATTACACAGTCTGTATCTAATATAACGTTCCATCATCACACAGTCTATATCCTCACTTATATTCAGACATTACACAGTCTGTATCTAATATAACGTTCCATCATCACACAGTCTATATCCTCACTTATATTCAGACATTACACAGTCTGTATCTAATAACGTTCCATCATCACACAGTCTATATCTCACTTATATTCAGACTTACACAGTCGTATCTAATAAACATTCCATCATCACAAGTCTATATCCTCACTTATATTCAGACATTACACCGCCTGTATCTAATATAATTACTCATCACACACGTCTATATCCTCACTTATATTCAGACATTACACAGTCTGTATCAAATAACGTTCCATCATAACACAGTCTATATCCTCACTTATATCAACATTACACAGTCTGTAACTAAATAACATTCCATCATCACACAGTCTATAATCCTCACTTATATTCGACATTACACCGTCTGTATCTAATTAACGTTCAATCACACAGTATATCCTCACTTATATTCAGACATTACACAGTCTGTATCTAATATAACATTCCATATCACACAGTCTATATCCTCACTTATATTCAGACATTACACAGCCTGTATCTAATATAACATTCCATCATCACACAGTCTATATCCTCACTTATATTCAGACATTACACAGTCTGTATCTAATATAACGTTTCATCATCACACAGTCTATATCCTCACTTATATCAGACATTACACAGCTGTATCTAATATACGTTCATCATCACACAGTCTATTACCTCACTTATATTCAGACATTACACAGCCTGTATCTAATATAACTTCCATCATCACACAGTCTATATCCTCACTTATATTCAGACATTACACAGTCTGTATCTAATATAACGTTCCATCATCACACAGTCTATATCCTCACTTATATTCAGACATTACACAGTCTGTATCTAATATAACATTCCATCATCACACAGTCTATATTCACTTAATTCAGACATTACACACAGTCTGTATCTAATATAACATTCCATCATCACACAGTCTTATCCTCACTTATATTCAGACATTACACAGTCTGTATCTAATATAACTCCATCATCCACACAGTCTATATCCTCACTTATATTCAGACATTACACAGTCTGTATCTAATAAACGTTCCATCATCACACAGTCTATATCCTACTTATATTCAGACATTACACAGTCTGTATCTAATATAACGTTCCATCATCACACAGTCTATATCCTCACTTATATCAGACATTACACAGTCTGTATCTAATATAACATTCCATCATCACAACTATATCCTCACTTATATTCAGACATTACACAGTCTGTATCTAATAAAATCCACATCACACAGTCTATATCCTCACTTATATCAGACATTACACAGTCTGTATCTATATAAGTTCCATCATCACAAAGTCTAATCTCACTATATTCAACATTACACAGCCTGTATCTAATATAACTTCCATCATCACACAGTTATATCCTCACTTATATTCAGACATTACACAGCTGTATCTAATATAACATTCCATCATCACACAGTTTATATCCTCACTTATATTCAGACATTACACAGCCGTATCTAATATAACGTCCATCATCACACAGTCATATCCTCACTTATTCAGACATTACACAGCCTGTCTAATATAACGTTCCATCATCACACAGTCTATATCCTCACTTATATTCAGACATTACACAGTCTGTATCTAATATAACATTCCATCACACACAGTCTTATCCTCACTTATATTCAGACATTACACAGTCTGTATTCAATATAACGTTCCATCATCACACAGTCTATATCCTCATTATATTCAGACCTTACACAGCTGTATCTAATATAACTCCATCATCACACAGTCTATATCCTCACTTATATTCAACATTACACAGCTCTGTATCTATATAACGTTCCATCATCACACAGTCTATATCCTCACTTATATTCAGACATTACACAGCTGTATCTAATATAACGTTCCATCATCACACAGTCTATATCCTCACTTATATTCAGACATTACACAGTCTGATCTAATATAACGTTCCATCATCACACAGTCTATATCCTCACTATATTCAGACATTACACAGTCTGTATCTAATATAACGTTCCATCATCACACAGTCTATATCCTCACTTAATTCAGACATTACACAGTCTGTATCTAATATAACTTCCATCATCACACAGTCTATATCCTCACTTATATTCAGACATTACACAGGTCTGTATCTAATATAACGTTCCATCATCACACAGTCTATATCCTCACTTATATTCAGACATTACACAGTCTGTATCTAATATAACGTTCCATCATCACACAGTCTATATCCTCACTTATATTCAGACATTACACAGCCTGTATCTAATATAACATTCCATCATCACACAGTCTATATCCTCACTATATTCAGACTTACACAGTCTGTATCTAATATAACGTTCCATCATACACAGTCTATATCCTCACTATATTCAGACATTACACAGTCTGTATCTAATATACTTCCATCATCACACAGTCTATATCCTCAATTATATTCAGACATACCCATCTGTATCTAATATAAACGTTCCATCATCACACGTTCTATATCCTCACTTATATTCAGACATTACACAGTGTATCTAATATAAAGTTCCATCATCACACAGTCTATATCCTCACTTATATTCAGACATTACACAGCTGATCTAATATAAAGTTCCATCATCACACAGTCTATATCCTCACTTATATTCAGACATTACACAGTCTGATCTAATATAACATTCCATCATCACACAGTCTATATCCTCACTTATATTCAGACATTACCACGTCTGTATCTAATATAACGTTCCATCATCACACAGTCTATATCCTCACTTATTCAGACATTACACATTGTATTCTAATATAACTCCATCATCACACAGTTATATCCTCACTTATATTCAGACATACACAGTCTGTATCTAATATAACATCCATCATCACACAGTCTATATCCTCACTTATATTCAGACATTACACAGTCTGTATCTAATAAACGTTCCATCATCACACACGTCATATCACTCACTTATATTCAGACATTACACATCTGTATCTAATATAACGTTCCATCATCACACAGTCTATATCACTTATATTCAGACATTACACAGTCTGTATCTAATATAACTTCCATCATCACAAAGTCTATATCCTCACTTAATTCAGACATTACACAGTCTGTATCTAAATAACGTTCCATCATCACACAGTTATATCCTCACTTATATTCAGACATTACACAGTCTCGTATCTAATATAACGTCCATCATCACACAGTCTATATCCTCACTTATATCAGACATTACACATCTGTATATAATATAACATTCCATCATCACACAGTCTATATCCTCACTATATTCAGACATTACACATCTGTATCTAATATAACGTTCCATCATACACAGTCTATATCCCACTTATATTCAGACATTACACAGCTGTATCTAATATAACGTTCCATCATCACACAGTCTATATCTCACTTATATTCAGACATTACACATCTGTTATCTAATATAACGTCCATCATCACACAGTCTATATCCTCACTTATATTCAGACATTACACATCTGTACTAATTTAAAATTCCATCATCACACAGTCTATATCCTCACTTATATTCAGACATTACACATTGTATCTAATATAACGTTCCATCATCACACAGTCTATATCCTCACTTATATTCAGACATTACACAAGCTGTATCTATATAACGTTCCATCATCACACAGTCTATATCCTCACTTATATTCAGACATTAACACAGTCCTGTATCTAATATAACTTCCATCATCACACAGTCTATATCCTCACTTATATTCAGACATTACACAGCTGTATCTAATATAACATTCCATCATCACACCAGTCTATATCCTCACTTATATTCAGACATTACACAGTCTGTATCTAATATAACTCCACATCACACAGTCTATATCCTCACTTATATTCAGACATTACACAGTCTGTATCTAATATAACGTTCCATCATCACACAGTCTATATCCTCACTTATATCAGAAATTACACAGTCTGTATCTAATATAACTTCCATCATCACACGTCTATATCTCACTTATATTCAGACTTACACAGTCTGTATCTATATATAACGTTCCATCATCACACAGTCTATATCCTCACTATATTCAGACATACACAAAGTATCTAAATATAACATCCCATAACCACAGTCTATATCCTCACTTATATCAGACATTACACAGCTGTATCTAATATAACATTCCATCATCACACAGTCTATATCCTCACTTATATTCAGACATTACACAGCTGTATCTCAATAAAGTCCCACATACACAGTCTATATCCTCACTTATATTCAGACATTACACAGCCTGTATCTAATATAACGTTCCACATCACACAGTCTATATCCTCACTATATCAGACATTACACAGTGTATCTAATATAACGTTCCATCATCACACAGTCTATATCCTCACTTATATTCAGAACATACACAGTCTGTATATATAACATTCCATCATCACACAGTCTATATCCTCACTTATATTCAGACATTACACAGTCTGTATCAATATAACATTCCACATCACACAGTCTATATCCTCACTTATATTCAGACATACTACAGTCTGATCTAATATAACGTTCCATCATCACACAGTCTATATCCTCACTATATTCAGACATTACACAGCTGTATCTAATATAAACATTCATCATCACACAGTCTATATCCTCACTTATATTCAGACATTACACAAGCCGTATCTAATATAACGTTCCATCATCACACAGTCTATATCCTCACTTATATTCAGACATTACACAGTCGTATCTAATAACCACCACATCACCAGTCTATATCCTCACTTATATCAGACATTACACAGTCTGTCTCAATATAACATTCATCATCAACACAGTCTATATCCTCACTTATATTCAGACATTACACAGTCTGTACTAATATAACGTTCCATCATCACATCAAGTTATATCTCACTTATATTCAGACATTACACAGCCGTATCTAATAATAACGTTCCATCATCACACAGTCTATATCCTCACTATATCAGACATTACAACGCTGTATCTAATATAACGTTCCATCATCACACAGTCTATATCCTCACTTATATTCAGACATTACACAGTCTGTATCTAATATAACGTTCCATCATCACACCGTCTATATCCTCACTTATATTCAGACATTACACAGTCTGTATCTAATATAACATTCCATCATCACACAGTCTATATCCTCACTTATATTCAGACATTACACACTCTGTATCTAATATAACGTTCCATCATCACACAGTCTATATCCTCACTTATATTCAGACATTACACAGCCTGTATCTAATATAACGTTCCATCATCACACAGTCTATATCCTCACTTATATTCAGACATTACACAGCCTGTATCTAATATAACGTTCCATCATCACACAGTCTATATCCTCACTT
>JAACNH010001789.1:0-57182 GCA_019447015.1 Hymenochirus boettgeri
CAATAGAGCCGAAGCGATGGAGAACCGAGGATACTTCCAGATAAAATATACAATTCCTCAGGCCTGGGGGTGTGCATTAGATAAGAAACACATCATGTATAATTCATGTTGTTATCACCTTTCAAGCAGCGAGTGTTGTTCCATACACATATTCTGAACTGCATCAACATGTGTTTAGTCCTGGACTGAACACCACATCTAGAGTCTGCAGCAACGTTTACTACGCAACACATGGATGGAATTCTATTGAATAGATGATTGATTAGTCTGTGTAACACATTCTCTCTGCTTTTGCTGTTGAGGAATGTCTTTTGGTTCCTTCTGTGAGATCACTGCACTGTGTAGTCCTTCCTTGAGATCCACGCACTGTGTAGTCCCTTCCTGTGAGATCACGCACTTTGTAGGTCTTCTTTGAGAATCACGCACTGTGTATGTCCTTCCTGTGATCACGATGTAGGCTCCTTGAAATCGCACTGTGTAGGTCCTTCCTGTGAGATCACGCACTGTGTAGGTCCTTCCGTGTAGATCACTCACTGTGAGTAAGGTCCTTCCTGTGAGATCACGCACTGTGGTAGGGGTCCTTCCTGTGAGTACTCACGCACTGTTAGGTCCTTCCTGTGAGATACGCACTGGTGTAGTCCTTCCTGTGAATCACGCACTCGTGTAGGGTCCTTCCTGTGAGATCACGCACCGTGTAGGCCTTCCTGTTGAGATCAACTGCAGGAGTCCCGTGTGTCAGACGTGTGCCTTCCTGTGAATACGCACTGTGTATGGTCCTTCCGTGAGATCACCACTGTGTAAGGTCCTTCCTGTGAGATCACACGCACTGGTGTAGGTCCTTTCCCCGTGAGATCACGCATCTGTGTAGGTCCTTCCTGTGAGTCACCGCACGGTGTTAGTCCTTCCTGGAGATCACGCCTGTGTAGGTCCTTCCTGTGAGATCACGCACTGTTAGCCTTCCTGTGAATCCCGCACTGTGTAGGTCCTTCCGATTGAGAATCACGCACATGTGTAGGGTCCTTTCCGTGAAGCATGATAAGTTTTAACTATTTTCCTTTTGATAGACTAATGTGGTTGGCCCTCCTTTGAGGATTTAATGTGTAGATTCTTCCTTTGTGGTGATTAATAGTGGGCCCTCCCTGTGGTAGATTATTGTTGGCCCTGTCTAATAAGAAGTTAATGGTAGTTTCTTTCTTCCCTTGGGAAGATTAGAAAGCTGTTGACTTGGACAGATTAATGTGTTGGGCCCCTCCATTTATATATTGATGTGTAGGTTCTTCCTTTGATAGACTGAAGTTTTTTCTTTGAAGGTATACTAAATGTTTAATGAATGTTTTAATGATTATTTTTTCCTTGGTGGAATTAGTGTTGGCCCTTCCTGTGGGTAGATTAATGTGTTGGCCCTCCTGTGGGTAGATTAATGTGTTGGCCCTTCCTGTGGTAATTAATGTGTTGGCCCTTCCTGTGGGTAGATTAATGTGTTGGCCCTTCCTGTTGGGTAGATATGTGTTGGCCCTTCCTGTGGGTAAGTTTTGCATTCTTTAGATTAGTTGCCTTTGTTGGTAGATAATTTGTCCCGTTCCTTGTTTAGATTAATGGTGTTTGGCCATTCCTGTGGGTAGATTAATGTGTTGGCACCCTTCCTTGGTAGATTAATTGTTGGCCCTTCCTGTGGTAGATTAAGTGTTGGCCTCTAGCCTGTGGTAGATTAATTTTGCTTGTGGTAATAGTGTTGGCCCTTCCTGTGGGTAGATTAATGTGGGGCCTTCCTGTTAAGTAGTATTAATTTTTTGGCCCTTTCCTGTGGGTAGATTAATGTGTTTGGCCCTCTCTGTGGTGTATAGATTAAATGTGTTGGCTTCGCCTGTGGGTCGATTAATTGTTGGCCCTCGTTAATGTGCCTTGGGTAATTAATGTGTTGGCCCTTCCTGTGGGTAGATTAATGTGTTGGCCCATTCCTGTGGGTAATGTGCCCCGGAATTATGTGTTGACCCTTCCTGTGGGTAGTTATGTCGTGGTTGGCCCATTCCTGTGGGTAGAAGTTTGGATTACTAGATAGTGTTGGCCATCCTGTTTCGTGGCCCTCCGTGGGTAGATTAATGTTTTTGGCCCTTCCTGTGGGGTAGTATTAATGTGGTTGGCCATTCCTGTGGGTAGTTAATGGTTGGGCCCTTCCTGTGGGTAGATTAATGTTTTTGGCCCTTCCTGTGGTAGATTAATGTGTTGGCCCTTCCTGTGGTAGATTAATGTGTTGGCCCTTCCTGTGGGTAGATTAATGTGTTGTGCCCTTTCCTGTTGTCGTAGATTATGTGTTGGCCATTCCTGTGGGTAGATTCAAGGTGTTGAGCCCTTCCTGTGGGTTAGATTAATGTGTTGGTCCCTTCCTGTGAATAGATTAATGTGTTGGCCCTTCCTGTGGGTAGATTAATGTGTTGGCCCTTTCCTGTGGGTAAGATTAATGTGTTGGCCCTTCCTCTGTGGGTAATTAATGTGTTTGGCCCATTCCCTGTTGGGTAGATTAATGTGTGGTCCCTTCCTGTGGGTAGATAATGTGGTTGGCCCTTCTGTGTGTAGATTATGTGTTGGCCATTTCCTGTGGGTAGATTAATGTTTGGGCCCTTCCTGTGGGTAGATACTGTGTTGCCCTTCCGGTGAATAGACTTAATGTGTTGGCCCTTCCTGTGGGTAGATTAATGTGTTGGCCCTTCCTGTGGGGTAGATTAAATGGTGTTGGCCCTTCCTGTGGGTAAGTAATGTGTTGGCCCTTCCTGTGGGTAGATAATTGTTGGCGCCTTCCTGTTGGGTAGATTAATGTGTTGGCCCTCCTGTGGGTAGAATTAATGGTTGGCCATTCCTGTGGGTAGATTGTGTTGGCCCTGCCTGGGGTAGATTAATGTGTTGGCCCTTCCGTGATAGATTTTTTTTAAAGTGTTGGCCCTTTCCTGGGGTAATTTAATGTGTTGGCCTTCCTGTGGTGTAGATTATGTGTTTGGCCCTTCCTGTTGGTAGATTAATGTTTTTGGCCCTTCCTGTGGGTAGTTATGTGTTGGCCCTTCCTGGGTAGATTAATGTGTTGGCCCTATCCTGTGGGTAGATTAATGTTGTTGGCCCTTCCTGTGGGTTATATTAGTGTTGGCCATTCTGTGGGATATTATGTGTTGGCCATGTCATGTGAATGATTATATGTGTGTTGGCCCTTCCTGTGGGTAGATTAATGTGTTGGCCCTTCCTGTGGGTAGATTAATGTGTTGGCCATTCCTGTGGGTAGATTAATGTGTTGGCCCTTCCTGTGGGTAGATTAATGTGTTGTTCGGGTTGGGGCCGTCTGTATAATTTGCCTTCCTGTGGGTAGATTACATGTGTTGGCCCTTCCTGTGGGTAGATTAATGTGTGGGCCCTTCCTGGGTAGATTAATGTGTTGGCCCATCCTGTGTGTAGATTAATGTGTTGGCCCTTCCTGTGGGTAGATTATTGTTGGCCATGTCCTGTGCGTTAGTTAAGGTGTTGGCCCTTCCTGTGGGTAGATTAATGTGTTTGCCCTTCCTGTGAATAAATTAATGTGTTGGCCCTTCCTTGGGTAGATTAATGTGTTGGCCCTTCCTGTGGTAGATTAATGTGTTGGCCTCTTCCTGTGGTCGATTAATGTGTTGGCCCTTCCTGTGGGTAGATTATTTGTGTGGGCCCTTCCTGTGGGTAGATTAATGTGTTGGCCCCTCCTACCTGTGTGTAGATTAATGTGTTGGCCCTTCCTGTGGGTAGATTATGTGGGTGCCATTCCTGTGGTAGATAAGTGTTGGCCCTTCCTGTGGGTAGATTAATGTGTTGGCCCTTCCTGTGGGTAGATTAATGTGTTGGCCCTTCCTGTGGGTAGATTAATGTGGTGGCCATTCGTGTGAATAGATTAATGTGTTGGCCCTTCCTGTGGGTAGATTAATGTGTTTGCCCGTCTGTGGTAGTATTAATGTGGGGCCATTCCGTGTGAATAGATAATGAGTTTTGCCTTCCTGGGGTAGATTAATGTGTTTTTTGAGCCCTATCCTGTGGGTAGATTAAGTGTGTTGGCCCTTCCTGTGGGTATAGTTAATGTGTTGGCCCTTCCTGTGGGTAGATTAATGTTTGGTCCCTTCCTTTGGTAGATTAATGTGGTGATGTGTGTTCGGCCCTTCCTGTGGGTAGATTAATGGTTGCCTTCCTGTGGGTAATTAATGTGTTGGCCCTTCCTGTGGTAGATTATGTGTTGGCTCCTGTGTGTAGATAATGTTTTGGGCCTCCTGTGGGTAAGATTAATTTTGTTTGCCTTACTGTGGGTAGATTAATGTGTTGGCCCTTCCTGTTGTGTAGTTCTTCCGTTAATTAATGTTTGCCCTCTGTGGGTAGATTTAATGTGTTGCCTTCTGTGGGTTAGTTAAGTGTTGGCCCTTCCGTGGTAGATTAATGTGTTGGCCCTTCCTGTGGGTAGATTAATGTGTTGGCCCTTCCTGTGGGTAGATTAATGTGTTGGCCCTTCCTGTGGGTAGATTAATGTGTTGGCCCTTCCTGTGGGTAGATATGGTGTAGGTTTTTCCTTTGATTAGATTTGTGTACACTTATTACTCTGTTTAGATATGGGATGATCATACTAATTCTGGTATACCTGCCGGTATCTTTGACTGTTGCTAATTAGCTTCCTATAGGGAGAATATGCCAAAGGTGTCTGCAAGTTTATTATGATTTGGCAGTTTGGGGCAATCAGAAACTAGCCAAGATCTCTCATCTGTAGCCAACATCAGACTAAAACCTTGATTTACTCTTATTCCACATAATGCACCCGTCTACAAAGAGAAAACCTGCCATGAGCGGAAATCATCAGGAACAGTTCTGACCAATACAATCCCCTGTCTCCCCGGACAGACCAACCAATAGACTAATACGTGGGGTGATATTTTTATGAACCAATCAAACCAATTGGAAATATTGGTACATGCTGCCAGGTTTAAGTTTTGATTGAAATCAGACTATAGCCTCTTAGGATTGATTGGCTCTGTAAACGCTTGGAGTCTAATTAAAAGGTAAGTTTAGGCGATTCCCCTAATACATCTTCATTATTTAATGCTACGGATCCCTTAAACCTTCCCAGTTAGTTCTTCCTTTTTCCCATGGCTCTTTGCTGGGGGTGATGTAAGTTTTATGGGGACTGTGCCAAATGAGGATTTGGCACACAGGGGGTCACCCAAAGGGGCGAGTGAGATGAACATAGCCGTTGGATAACCATTAGGTTCACCTAGATTTTTATTATCCTTTTAAACTTTTTATATTTTATTTCAGTGTGTTATAGTCTGTGTTGAATTTTAGCTACAGGTCGTTTACAATTATTTTATTTAAACCTTTAAGATTTTAAATTTACCTCTATTCTCTGCCCTGTGTGTCTGCAACCCACATGTTCAACCTACACACACACACACACACACTCACACACGCACGCACGCTTACGTTGAGTCTGCTGTTTACAAATGCTGAGTCTAAAATTGCCGACGCAGTTCCAGCTGGGTCTCTTGCCAGCTATTACTGTACCTGTCGTCCCTCACTGCACGTCGCTTTGTCTTTACGAATAGGGTTTCTCAGCTGGGTTATAAAAGGCACAAAAGACGTTAACGGAGACCATAAATAGATCATGGGTGATCTTCCTTCCGTTGCTTTCTACCATATCTAAAGGCTTGTGTGACATTGACAAATATAGATAATACAGTGACGTCAAGGAAGGGAAACGATTGTGCCTGAAATAGGAGCCATCAAGTTGGGAGGGGAAAGATACCTGGTACCAAGGAGACAGATTACTAGAGAGATGAGAAATAGCTGGAGAGCATCATGGGACTTTTCGAGTTTAGGTTTTGAATCATTGATTCTGCAAGTCTATTGGTGCAGTGCAAACCATCAACAGTTTGCTTACACTAGGCTCATAATCAGTAGAAGGGAAAATCTGATTGGTGACCTGAAAGGAACCAATCATGAGCAGTGATTCTGCATTACGGCATGACATTTTTGACTCCATCATACAATATGAAAATCCCATGAATCCTGCTGTTTCGATTGGCTCCCTGTGCTGGTGTTCTGTATAATGATCTAGACATGTTCTGTCTGGGTCATACTGCAAGGTCCTCTACCCTGGGCTTTGTGGTTTTAACTCCGTTACCATGAGTAAGATGCCCCACACAAGCTGGGATTAGAATTCCATTCAGTGGTATGTACCTTTAGACACTGGGATTTGTTTATCTTCTCTCTCTGTACTGGAACCAGATTGACAAGGAACTCTGGGACCTTTAGAGAGCTACAAGTGTGTCACTCTGGGCCCTAAACTCAAAAGGGGCCCCTTATCCATAAACTTTGCATATCTTTTAAATCCTCTCAGAACATCCAGTCAATAGAAGATCCTCTGTCTACATTGTCCACCTTCCTGGTCCCACTGATGGCTTTGTGAATGTAAATCAAGATAAGATCTTGTCCGGGGCGACATTTATTCAATCCAATCTAAATAGGGGGCCAAACTTATCTACAGGTAGATAGATCTAACTATCCCAAACCAGTGGTCTTCAGGTAGATAGATCTAACTATCCCAAACCAGTGGTCTTCAGGTAGATAGATCTACACTATCCCAAACCAGGGGTCTTCAGGTAGATAGATCTAACTATCCCAAACCAGTGGTCTTCAGGTAGATAGATCTAACTATCCCAAACATTGTCTTCAGGTAATAGATCTAACTATCCCAACCAGTGGTCTTCAGTAGATAGATCTAACTCTACCCAACCAGTGTCTTCAGTAATATCACTTCCAAACCATGTCCTTCAGGTAGATTTAATCTAACTATCCCAAACCGTGGTCTTCGGTAGATGGATTCTAACTATCCCAAACCAGTGGTCTTCAGGTAATGATCTAACTATCCCAAACCAGTGGTCTTCAGGTAGATAGATCTAACATCCCAAACCAGTGGTCTTCAGGTAGATATCTAACTAATATCCCCAAACCAGTGGTCTTCAGGTAGATAATCTAACTATCCCACCAGTGGTCTTCAGGTAGATAGATCTAACTATACCAAACCAGTGGTCTTCAGTGTAGATAGATCTAACTATCCCAAACCTGGTCTCAGTGTAATAATCTAACTATCCCAAACCAGTGGTCTTCAGGGTGATAGATCTAACTATCCCCCAAACCAGTAGTCTTCAGGTAAATAGATCTAACTATCCCAAACCAGTGGTCTTCAGGTAGATAGATCTAACTATCCCAAACCAGTGGTCTTCAGGTAGATAGATCTAACTATCCCAAACCAGTGGGTCTTCAGGTAGATAGATCTAACTATCCCAAACCAGTGGTCTTCAGGTAGATAGATCTAACTATCCCCAAAAAATGGTCTCATGGTCTTCAGGTAGGCAGATCTAACGATCCCAAACCAATGATTTGCTCCTAACAGGACAGTAGGTAGTTCTAGATCAATGGTTCTATCTGTTCCCCACCTAAAGTTGAAGAGACATTTCTAGGAGTTGTAAGTCCAACCCTGGACCATTCCCTCTGAATTCTGACAGTAGTTGGGCCAGATAAAAGGCACATCCACCCCAAGCACTAAAATCTATACTTGCCTTTTACACCTTCCCCAAACATTGAGATCATTGTATGTACTTACCTTCCCACGGACTCTGAAGCAGCTTTGACTTACCTTTCTCCTTTAAAAGATAATTTAGGATAGAATATGTTACCCTGTATGAATTCTATAATCTCTCACCTAAAACCAGGAGTGTTAAGAAAACAGCTGATCACGGGCCCTCTGATTCCTCGGGCCCTTCCGCTGTCACAAACGCGATCATTACTGATCCCCACCCTGTGCCAGAGCTACTAGGTGATTTGCTCATGGCCTCAATGTTATCTAGATTAAGCAGCTAAAAAAAGGCAGGACTGAAGAAGGTATAGCTATGTGCTAATTAGGAACTACAGAGTCCTTTTATCTTTTTAGTCGTAGTTCCCCTTTAAATTCCCATCTCCAGCCTTTGTGCTACCCCCTCCTGCAAATGATTCCTTTCTGTCTTTCTTATTAAAATATCTCACATTCCTTTCAGCATTTGTTGCTGCAAGTGCCAGATTCCGTGAGATGGGGCACATAGATGATCTATCAACCTCTCCAATACTAGTCTGGGGCTTGGTCATTAGTCAGAAAGGATGACAAATCCCTTCTTCTACCATTATAAAGTTACCCACCTGCTCTCTCTGTCTCTTATTATCGCAGGGAAAACAAATCTGTTCCTATATAAAGGAAGCGTTTCTCGCCCATCACGCCAAACCTCTAAATTCCATCAATCTGCGCCGTCCAATCAAAAGGGATATTTTTTACCTTCTCACCATTCAACCACTACTTCTAAATTCCATCAATCTGCACCGTCCAATCAAAAAGCACCCCTCCCCCTTTCACCGTTAAACCACTGCCAAAATAAATCTTCAGAAATCTTTTTACCCAACAAAGAATCGAAAAGACTCCATTTTGTAAATGACAAAACGAAGTTGATGCGGTAAAGAAACGTTCTCCGTATTTGGAACAAGAGATACTTTGGGTGAAGTCAATTAACCTCTGTCAACCCCTTGAAATTCATATAATAAAAGTTTGGAAATCACTGGACATTATCACAATCCAGACTAGACCGAAAATATATCTGAAGTCTCTCTGTCTGGAAAAGCAAATTTATGAGTGGGGGGGTTAAAATCATTAGTCCGTTTCAAGTGAACTACGATTTATGGCGGCGATAAGGGATCGATTGATCGTCGAGACGTGAAATGCGTTGGTAAAATGGTTCATACAAAGCAGTAACAGGTAAAACTCTTATTTATGGAATGGAAAAAGCAATGAAATACGTTGACCCTAGTAGCGGTTAAAGCTTCGTTCAAATGTGTGATTGCGCAGGACTGTCTAGGATAAATGCCCATTTTCATCTATGAACGGTTGATCAGGCATCGTTGATGATCTGCTGGGTTGGATCATCAGCGCCCGACTGATTGCCTATAGACTTACCAACGGCCTTTTGTCCTATAGCCGTGGTCGTCCTAAAGGTACCATTGTGTGTAATTAAAATAGCCTTTCATTACAGCAAACTAACTATCTGTAATATTCATCCATCCAGGTCACGGTATATCTGTAATATTCATCTATCCAGGTCATGGTATATCTGTAATATTCATCCATCCAGGTCCGCGGTATATCTGTAATATTCATGTCATCCAGGTCACGTTATAGTCGTAATATTCATCCATCCAGGTCAACGGTATATATGTAATATTCATCCATCCAGGTCACGGTATATCTATCTGTAATATTCATCCATCCGTCACGGTATATCTGTAATATTCATTCATCCGGTCCAGGTATATCTGTAATATTCATCCATCCAGGTCACGGTATATCTGTTCTTTCATTCATCCAGGTCATGTATATCTTGTAATATTCATCCATCCAGTCACGGTATATCTGTAATATTCATCCATCCAGGTCACGGTTATCTGTAATTCCATCCATCCAGTCCGCTGTTATCTATAATATTCATCCATCCAGGTCATGGTATATCTGTATTATTCATCCATCCGGGTCACGTTATATCTTATATTCATCCATCCAGGCACGGTATATCTGTAATATTCATCCATCCAGGTCACGGTATATCTGTATATCCTTCATCCATCCAGGTCACGGTATATCTGTAATATTCCATCCATCCAGGTCATGGTATAATCTGTAATATTTCATCCATCCAGGTCACGGTATTCTGTATAGTCATGTCATCCATGGTCATGGTATATCTGTAATATTCATTCATCCAGGTCATGGTTATCTGTAATATTTATCCATCCAGGTCCGTATATCTGTAATATTCATTCACCAGGTTCACTGTATATCTGTTAATATGCATCCATCCAGGTCACGGTATATCTGTAATATTTCATTCATCCAGGTCATGGTTATAAATCTGTAATTATTCATCCATCCAGGTCACGGTATATCTGTAATATTCATCTATCCAGGTCATGGTATATCTTTATCTTCATCCATCCAGGTCACGGTATATCTGTAATATCCATCCTATCCAGGTCATGTATATCTGTATATTCATCCATCCGTCATTGGTGTATCTGTAATATCATTCATCCCGGTCATGGTGTATCTGGTTGTGTTCATTAGACTAAGTTTAGTTATTAAAGACTTTCTTTAGTCATCAGACTGGCTTTCTATTCAGATTTCTGAACTGATAGATCCAGTCGGATGACTACGAAACGTCTTTATAAAACTTTAAGTCCAGTTGATCTAATTGAAATACAACAGATATTCAACATAGCCCTGACACACTCCTGCATATGTCGCAAACCTTGCTCTCTAGAGCGCACTGCTCAGTTATCACTGGAGAGGGTGGAGAGAGGGTCTCGGGATGCTCTGACAAACTGTTTCCCAGTTAACAGATGTGGTCTCTATTTCGCTACCAACTCAACTGTCTGGACCATCTCTCTCCCCTACCACCCTGAACCTTCGGACAGCGAATAAACTAGAACTGATGCCAACCATTCACCCGCCAACTGTTTGCATCCCGCGATTCAAGGACCACCTGAGTGTGGCACATTCCATAGAACAGCTGCCATAGTTAATTCCTATTTTAAAAATGAAAGGAAAAGGCACAGTTGTATATCTCCTGCAAAGGGGCATATCCAAAAACCTTAACCTCTCCCTCCAGCTTTCCCTTAAATATCCAGTTGGGAACTGTTTCAGAATTTGTTTACGATCAAATTGTCAAGAAATGACACGGAATGAGATCGTCGCTCATCCCTAATAGATCATATAACAAATCCCCCCTAGCGTACTATATGGACTAGTACAGATATCTATAGATGACATACTATATGGACATCGCATCTACAAGATAGCAGATATGTTACTTATATTACTCTATGCCATGGGGGACTAGTACAACTAGTCAATATGCTAGCAAAGATATGTATACGGCTGATAAGGCTATGGTCGATTATGTTACAGATACTATGTCACATATGGACTAGTAAAGAACTATGTTACTATATGGACTAGTACAGATAAACTTATGCAACTATAGGATCAGTAAGCAGATACACTTGTTTACATATGGACAGTACAGATACTATGTTACTATATGGACTAGTACATATATTTACTATAGGATAGTACAGTACTATTGCCATTAGGAACTAAAACAGATCACTATGTTAATGTTGGACTATACGATACTTGTTACTTTAGGATTAGATACAGGTTCTGTAATAGTGACTATGTATAGTTATTGGGTAGTAAGTTTTACTACTAATGGACTAGTACAATATATGTTCCGTAGATATGGCTAGTACACGAACTAGTTACTGTATGACTAGTACAGATACTATGTTACTTTATGGCAGTCGATACAGTACTGATGATTACAGATGACTGTACTGTATGGAACTATTACATGTATACTAGGTACGACAGTATATGGACTAGTAAGATACATGTTACTGTAAGGGACTAGTAATGATACTATGTTACTGTATGGACTAGTAATGATTACTATGTTACTTATGACGTAGTCAGATACTATGTTACATGATGGACTAGTACAGATACTATGTTATATATGGACTTCAGTGTTAACACACGTGATACTATGTTACATATCGGAACTAGATACAGATACGATGTCACGAGATATGGAGTTATACAGATGCTATGTTTACTGATACGACTAGACAGATTTACATGGTTATATATGGACTATATGATATATGTACATGTATGGACTAGTAATGATGTAATATGTTACTATATGGACTAGTACAGATATAACAGGGAGATTAAATAACAGTTCTTATCGTTTAAAATGTGCATTTTGGCCAACCAACCATCAGATTTGTGGTTTCAATTTAAATAAGATGATTGGTTGGGGACAATTAGCCCATTTTAAACGATAAGAACTTTTATTGAATTTCCTGTAGGTCCTCGGATAAGCCCTTTACACTCTATGTAATGTGGACTTTGTAAGGAGAGCTACTTTACCCCTGATTTTTGTTGTCTTTACACACACCCACCACCCACCCACACACACAACCCACCCCTTGTCTCCCTCGTCCTTTTGCTTGCACGACGTGCGACGCTTTTAATTCTGATCTGTTGGAACCGTAACTCTAAATGGAGTCTCTAGGGGAAGGGATGACGACACCGTTTGTTTTTATAGAGACAAGGAAGGGATTTTAGGCTCCAGTAGGGAAAAATCTGCAACTTGTGTGTCCGGTGGTTTAAAGCAAAACGTGATTTATTTGCCCAGCGGTCTGCATGAGACGTCGATGACACACATCACAACACACACACACAAGAACAAAGAATATTAAATAGTGGTCAGATACGTCAAAACAGATACCTCCCACAACCCGTACTTCAACCCCCAGACTTTTGGCTACACTCCCCATGTCCATTTTCACGGTAAAGTTTAAACCAGCTTATAGAATGTATTTAAATGTGGACAACGTCTATATATACAAACAGGAGAACTATAATAACCAGGAGTAATATTATAATACCCAAAGGGATGTGTATACGTGATGGGTGTTGGTGACTGATCTGTACAAGTAATTTTAGGATCGGAGAGCATGTGTCAAAGAACATATAGTCGTACCACACTGTGCGATACTGGGAATGCGGGAAATAAAACACACCCCCCATGTTAGAAATGTAAATTCTCAGCCCCCACCTCAAAATTAAGGTGCCACATTACTTACTTTTTTTTTATTTTCATTCAAGGTCCCTCTGGCCCTGATTCCGTGTTGTTCCGAGCCTTAGTTGTGCTTTAAGTGTGTGTAGCTAACAGCCAGTGTTACTCCACGGAGCCCCTGGGTGGTAGATTTGGATGAATGACGTTGAGTCCCGTAAAGCTGGTACACACGATGAGATATTTCGGTCCGATCGACCGTAGTTTCAGTGTATCGTCGCTCGGAACCGAATTATGGCATCTGAAAGTGCCCCTTGTCCGAGTCGAGACCGTTCGTCCGAATCGGATTAAAGGACGATCGGACAGGGTTTGGAAAACTCGTCCGATCCGTGTCGGTTCCTCTATTACCGACGATCGGTCGCGGTGACTATCGGACTTGGCTCTGCTTTTTTGCCGCGACCGACTGTCTTCTCCTGGCCCGACCTTTCCGAAAAGTATCGAACGTCCGGTCAGGAGGAAAATCGATAGGTGTGTACCCAGCTTTAGTTACTTCCTTCCTAATCCCAACCAACGTTCCTGATTCATGATGTTACAAAAGACCTGAATGTTCCGTCCAATCCAGATCGCCCGGAGATGTCCTGACACAGTCACACGCAGAGATGAATTTTGTAACAGGCCCGAGATGGAACATTCAGCTCTGTGCTGAGTGCAGTCAGTTTTACATCGTGGTTAATTGGTCATCACCACTGGCCTTGGATCATACAGAAGATTGGGAGGAGACGACGGTCACAGGCCACATTGATTGGATCAGGGGAAGATAACTTCAGAACGATGAAAAAATCTTCCTAAACACTACTAAAATATATAGACCGTGATTATAGACCATGTATGTTATATATAGATAGTGGCCATACTTCTAGACAGTGGAGCGTAATTAGACAAGTGACGTATATAGACAGTGGACGTACATATACGTGGACGATATAGACGGTGGACGTATATATCGACGGTGGACGTAGATATATACGCTGGACGATATATAGACTGTGGACGTATATATAACGGTGACGTAATATAGAACGGTGGACGACGTATATAGACGGTGGACGTATATAGACGGTGGACCGTAATATAGAGCGGTGGACGTATATAGACGGTGGACGTATATAGACTTTGGACGATATAACGGTGGACGTAAATAGAGCGTGGACGTAGAAGACAGTGGTGACGTATATGAGAGTGACGTATATTAGACATTGGACGATATAGTCCAGTGGACATATATTTACGACACTGGACGTATATATAGACGTGGAATTTATATGTCAGTGGACTTAGCATAACAGTTGCCCGTAATAGACAGTGTATGTATATATAGACAACCTGCACTTTATGTACGTATGGACGGTGGACGTATATAGAACGTGGACGATATAGACTGTGGACGTATTCCCGAGACGGTGGACTGTATATATACAGTGGACGTATATCGGACATTGGACGTGTATATATACACTACAAACTGCCTAAACATAGACATGGACCTATAGGGATAGACAGTGGACGTATATTTAAAGACACTGGACGTATATAGAGGTGACGTATAATAAGAGTGGACGTATATATACATGGACGTATTATAGAGCGTGGACGTATATATAGACCGTGGACGTATATATAGAGTGGACGTATTAGACGAGTGGACGTATATAAAGAGAGTGTACATATTAGAGAGTGTACGTTTATAGACGGACGTATAATTTTAATGGGATTTTTTTTTTCTCTATAGTTTCTTATTTCCTGGTAGATCCTTGCCAACGGTCCGGGACAGATTTTGACCTGCGACGTCTCGGGCATTGCGAGTTTTGAAGGCACTTAAACTGTGTCGGGAACTCCAAGTAAGTTGGATGTGTCAGGTGGAACACTGTGCCTTTAATTCATGGTCTGGTTTTTTTGATTTTATTCTGCATCCAACACATCCGTCCCTAGATCTCTCCATAACACTGATGGGTAATAACAGTCCCACTATAAAAGTTCTATGGATGTTTCGCACTACACACAACACAAACTGTATAATAAGTAACTCCCCATGATTCTTGAACCTTTACTATAAATCCATATACAACTGTCAAAGCTTACATTTCTGCAGGCAGTTTTATAGTTTTGCAGCAGTTTTTGTAATCAGTTTGTTAGGCAGTTGTTTCAGTTTGTAGGCAGTTGTTTCAGTTTTGCAGGCATTGTATCAGTTTGCCGGCAGTTTTGTATCAGTTTGTCAGGCAGTTGTATAGTTTGCAGCAGTTGTATCAGTTTTGCAGACCTTTGTATCAGTTTCAGGCAGTTGTTTCATTTGTAAGGCAGTTGTTTTAGTTTTTGCAGCCAGTTGTTTTAGCTTTGCAGGCCAGTGGTATCATTTGCGGCAGTGTTTTTTATTTTTGCAGGCATTTGTTTGTGTTTGCAGGCAGTTGTTTAGTTTTGCGGCAGTTGTAACCGTTTGCAGGCAGTTTATCAGTTTTTGCAGGCATTTTGCATCAGTTTTGCAGGCATTGTAATCCAGTTTTTTGGGCAGTGTGTATCAGTTTGTCAGGCGTTTTATCAGTTTTGCAGCAGTTTTGTTTTAGGTTTGCAGGCAGTTTGTCTCATTTTTGCAGGGCCAGTTGTATCAGTTTGCAGGCAGTTTTTATCAGTTTGTAAGGCAGTTGTTCAGTTTGATAGGCAAGTTGTTAATCGTTTGCAGGCAGTTGTTTTGTTTGGCAGGCCAGTTGCATCATTGCAGGCAGTTGGTTTTCAGTTTTGCAGGAAGTTGTATCATTTTGGCAGGCAGTTGTATCAGTTGCAGGCAGTTGTTTCAGTTTTCAGGCAGTTGTATCAGTTGCAGGCAGTTGTTTCACCAGTTTGCAGGCATTGTATCAGTTTGCAGGCAGTTGTTCCGTTTGTGCCAGGCAAGTTGTAATCATTTGCAGGCAGTTGTTTCAGTTTGCAGGCAGTTGTATCAGTTTGCCAGGCAGTTTATCAGTTTGCAAGGCAGTTGTTTTTAATCAGTTTTGTTCCGGCATTGTTATCATTTGCAGCAGTGGTTTAATTAACCTTCTCCATATATTATATTATCATGTCTACAATATATTATATGTGTGTCTAATTCACGTTGGTGGGGAACCAGCCCTTAGTCCCTAAAGGGCTCCTAACATCACCCTGTTATTGTCTCCTGTGTTCCAGGTCCTCCCGGTGGTTTTGAAAATCTATCTAAGCGTGGTTCCTCTGCGCCAGATCGGCCTGCTCCCTATTCCTTCGCCATCCGTCATGTTCGCTATTATTGGCTTGGAGTTTTTACTGGGCAATTTTCACAAAACCTTGCTTTTCTCCTATGACGCAGGTGAGAACCTCCAGGACTACAACCTCCCCAGCATTCCCGACTACACTGGACAATTTGTTTACCGTTTTAATTAAAAACTATCTATCTATCTATCTACCTATCTATTATCTATCTAATTATCTATCTGTCTGTCTGTCTGTCTGTCTGTCTGTCTGTCTGTCTGTCTGCCTGCCTCCCTGCCTGTGTGCCTGCCTGTCTGTCCTATCTATCTATCTTTCTGTTTAACTATCTATGTAGAATAAGAAAGCTTCACAGATCTGTTACAATGACCCAAGCTTTGCCTATTCACCCAGGCTGTGCTACTGGTATCCTGTTGCCAGGCTATCTCCTGGTAAAGCCCCTCCGATTGGTTCAGTTTAAATGAAAGCCCCACGACACATTGATTTCCAGTATCTCAAGTTGTGAATAATATTCAACACAGCTGTGTTCCTGCACAGAACAAACAACACTGTGTTATTTATCTGTGTGACAGAGGCAGCATGGCGCTAATAACTTCTTGTTAAAGGGCCCTGTTTTATAAATATCAACCGCCACTATGGTACTTACCTTTGTAAATACAAAGGTAAGTACCAGTAGCAGTAGGAATGTACTGTATATATATTTATATACTTACTGTAACATTCCAGAACCCAAGCAATACTTCTGGTCAGTCACTGCTCCAGATCTGCAGAATGCACACGTTTAACCCCTGCAGTGCTGGTTAGACAGTGGAAGAAACATTACACCACACAGGTAATTAACCTTTCCTAGACAGACAGAAATGCATGCAAACATGTGACTCTTCCCATGCACACGTGTGTATCTGCAACTATGTCCAACATCACCTTAAGGGACTGTGACTGCATTTGTCCATTAGACGTTTAGGGGCAAAAAAATATTTATGTTTGAGTTAATCTTTCAGCAGCCAATCAATTAAAGGCTTAATGTTGGAGGGTATGTGTATCTATAAGTGTAACTATTAAAGGGGTAATGTTGGAGGGTATGTGTATCTATAAGTGTAACTATTAAAGGGGTAATGTTGGAGGGTATGTGTATCTATAAGTGTAACTATTAAAGGGGTAATGTTGGAGGGTATGTGTATCTATAAGTGTAACTATTAAAGGCTTAATGTTGGAGGGTATGTGTATCTATAAGTGTAACTATTAAAGGGGTAATGTTGGAGGGTATGTGTATCTATAAGTGTAACTATTAAAGGGGTAATGTTGGAGGGTATGTGTTGTCTATAAGTGTAACTATTAAAGGGGGGAATGTTGGAGAGGGTATGTGTTCTAAAAGTGTAACTATAAAGGGGTAGGGAAGGTTGAGGTATGGTATATATAAGTGTAACTATTGAAAGGGGGTAATGTTGGAGGGTATGTTGTATCTATAAGTGTAACTATTAAAGGGGTGGTAATGTTGGAGGGTATGTGTGATCTATAAGTGTAACTAATTAAAGGGGTCGGGATGTTGGAGGGTAGTGTCTATAAGTGTAACTATTAAGGGGGGGAAGTGGAGGGTATGTGTTCTATAAGTGTAACTATTAAAGGGGAATGTTGGAGGTATGTGTGTATCTATATAAGGGAATGTGGAGGGTATGTGTATCATAAGTGTAACTATTAAGGGGAATGTTGGAGGGTATGTGTTCTATAAGTGTAAAACATTAAAGGGGGAATGTTGGAGGGTATGTGTATCATAAGTGTAACTATTAAAGGGGAATGTTGGAGGGTATGTGTTTCTATAAGTGTAACTATAAAGGGGGAATGTTGGAGGGTATGTGTTCTATAAGTAAACTATTAAAGGGGGAATGTTGGAGGGTATGTGTCTATAGTGTAAATTAAAGGGGGAATGTTGGGGTATGTGTATCTATAAGTGTAACGTATTTTAAAGGGGGAATGTTGGAGGGAGGTATGTGTATCTATAAGTGTACTATATAAGGGGGGGAATGTTGGAGGGTATGTGATTTCTATAAGTGTTGTGTAACTATTAAAGGGGAATGTTGGAGGGTATGTGTATCTATAAGTACTATTAAAGGGGGAATGTGGGGTATGTGTATCTATAGTGTAACTATTAAGGGGGAAGTGGAGGGATGATTGTCTATAATGTAACTATAAAGGGGGAATGTTGGAGGGTATGTGTATCTATTGTGTAACTATAAGGGGGGGATGTTGGAGGGTATGTGTTCTATAAGTTGTAATATTAAAGGGGAATGTGGAGGATATGGTTAAAGGTAACTATAAGGGGAAGTTGGAGGGTATGTGTTTCTATAAGTGTAACTATTAAAGGGGGAATGTTGGGGGTATGTGTGTGTCTATAAGTGTAACTATTAAAGGGGAATGTTGGAGGGTATGTGTCTATAAGTGCTAAAATATTAAAGGGGGAATGTTGGAGGATATGTGTTCTATAAGTGTAACTATTAAAGGGGGAAATGTTGGAGGATAGTGTGTCTATAAGTGTAACTATTAAGAGGGGGAATGTTGAGGTATGTGTTTCTATAAGTGTAACATAAAGGGGGAATGTTGGAGGTATGTGTTTCTATTAAGTGTAACTATTAAAGGGGGAATGTTGGAGGTAGTTTGTTGTATCTATAAGTGTAATATAAAGGGGTGAAAGTTGGAGGTATGTGTATCATAGGATTAACTATTAAGGGGGAAAGTTGGAGGTATGGTTTTTAAGTGTAACTATTAAAGGGGAATGTTGGAGGGTATGTGTATCTTAAGTGTACTATTAAAGGGGGAAGTTGGAGGGTATGTGATTCTAAGTGTAACTATTAAAGGGGGAATGTTGGAGGGTATGTGTTTCTATAAGTGTAACTATTAAAGGGGGAATGTTGGAGGGTATGTGTTTCTATAAGTGTAACTATTAAAGGGGAATGTTGGAGAGTATGTGTATCTATAAGTGTAACTATTAAAGGGGGAATGTTGGAGGGTATGTGTATCTATAAGTGTAACTATTAAAGGGGAATGTTGGAGGGTATGTGTTTCTATAAGTGTAACTATTAAAGGGGAATGTTGGAGGGTATGTGTTTATATAAGTGTAACTATTAAAGGGGAATGTTGGAGGGTATGTGTTTCTATAAGTGTAACTATTATAATAACCAATGATATTAAAGTTATAATATTCCATGTCTAGAAGTTAGAATATACCCTGATCTAAAGGTTATAATATCCCTAAGCTAGAAGTGACAGATATTAACAGGTCTAGAAGTGACGAGTATAATATACCCTGATCTCGGAGTTACAAATAATATACTCTGATCTAGAGTTTACAGTATAATTACACCAAATCTAGAAGGGAACAGAATAATATACCCAGATCTAGCAGTGACAGTATAATATACCCTGATCTAAAAATTATATCACCCTGATATAACGGTATAATATTCCTGGATTAGAAGTTACGTATAATATACCCTGCTCTAGAAGTTAAAGTATAAATACCCTGATCGAAATTCTAATGGACTTGAAATAGAAGTTATAATGACCCTGAATAGAAGTTAATGGACCCTGATCTAGAAGTTATACTGGAACTTCTCGGATATCGAAATTATAATGGACCCTGATCTAGAAAGTTGTCATGGACCCTGAATAGAAGTTATAATGGCCATGATCTAGAAGTTATAGATGGATTGATCTAGAAGTTATAATGGACCTTGAAATAGAAGTTAAAGGACCCTGATCTAGAAGTTATAAATGGACCCTGAAATAGAAGTTATAATGGACCCTGATCAGAGTTATACTGACTCTGATATAGAAGTATATAATGCGACCCTGATCTAGAAGTATTAAATGGACCTGAAAATAGAAGTTCTAATGAATGCGGCTCTAGAAGTTATACTGGACCCCGATTCTAAAGTTTATTGGACCGATCTCGAAGTTATAATGGGGCCCTGATCTAGAATTATATGGACTATGGATATCGAAGTATAATGGACCATTGATCTAGAAGTTATAATGGGACCCGAAATAGAAGTCTAATGAATGCTGATTAGGAGTTATATGGACCACGATATAGAATTATACTGGACCCATGATATAGAAGTTAAATGGACCCTCCATGATGTAAAAAGGTATACATGGACCTGATCAGAAGAGTTATAAAGAGACCCTGATCTAGAAGTTATAATGGACCTCCTGATGTAGAAGTTAGAAGTTATTATAGGACCCTGATCTAGAAGTTATAAGGATCCTGATCTAGACGTTATAAAGGGCCCTGATCTAGAAGTTATAATGGACCCTGATCTAGAAGTTATGTGTCATGTGTAGAAAATAGCTAAGGGCCTGGTCTATTGTTCTGGGGGGGGCTGGAATCTTGGGCCGTAGGGGCTGGTGAGTAATTTTGTACCTTTATTATTAGTATTTTCCCCGTGATGGTGTGTATGTGTTTGTATGATGTTGGAGATGGTACGATTGACTCGTATGTGGGTGGACAGCCAACCAGTCCCCATACAGTACATGGGAGTGTGCATGCGGTTTCCATTGCATGGTGCAATCTCACGTGTATGGCCACCTTTAGAGCTGCGGTTCACAGGACATAGGAAGTTGATATTTTCCGTATCCTGTGCTCTATGGGGGGGGGGAACTGCCCGTCACTAGAAAGTCTGCAGACTCCAGCCATATAGTTTATTTATCTTGGACACACTCCCAGGGAGCAAAGGTTTACGTTAGGGATTAACATGATATTTTTCAGTCACAAACACTATTAGTCCTGCATTGTAACATCACAGCCCCACCGTAAAGATCTGCTCCGGGGTAAACCCTTCCAGCACCACAAACTACTAGATTGTAAGCTCTTCGGGCAGGGATCTTTCATTTCTAATGGTGTCGAGGCTTGTGGCACTTATATCAGTTTATACATAATTTATAGAATGTATTCTTCACCGATGTATGACAATTGTATTTAACTTAATTTTTATATAGTATAATGGCTTGCACTTATCCCCGTTTGTATACTCTGTATTTTATAATGTACAGTGCTGCGTACCCAAGTGGCGCTTTATAAATAAAGTTATACATACATACATACTATGGCTATATAAAAAGTAATTTATAGGGAGAGGAGAAACAGGTCTCTTTACACAGCTATAACCACTAGGGGTCGCTGTGAGTGTTTGCATGGAAAATGTGGGTGATTGCGGGTGTTACAAGACTATCAGGATTTATTTGGTTTATCAATAAAAGTTTCGCTTATGTTCTTTAAATGGGACTAATTTTGCCCCAACCAATCAAATGCCATTTTCAAATGGCTAAGAATTTTATTCTAATTTTTTGGCTCCTAAGGGATGTGCCAAAGTTCCACTTAGGGATAATAAGGATCCTGCTACAGGATAGGGCCTTAGTTAATAAACGGAGCAAAGTTTTCCCCGCGCTAATAATCTGTAACAGCCAATCAGAAGCTAGCCTTTTAACTTGTGTAGAGCATTTTAAGCAAATTTGGACGCTGCAGATTACGCTCCTTTTATAACACACACCCCATAGTTTGCAGTTGAAATGGTATCGTTATGTAAAGGGGATCTGCGAGGCCTACGGCCTCGTGCTTCTATATGGTCAGGGAACTCCTCGGTGGCGTAATATCCTTATATTACACTGTAAGGGACACATTATGCCTTATATAATACACCCCGTAATATATAGCCAAACCTTTCATATGAGTAACGTTTGAGGCTAAAAGTCACTAATATTGTCCATTACTCTCTAGATAAATACATACAGAAACCTCCCCCATCTAACAATGTGATTCGTACTGTTTGGTTTTTCTGTTACTTGAACCTGTTAAGGGACTAAATTATTTACACTTCACCTTAGGACAAAAGAGCAATTCAGCTGAACACACTATTCATTTCCTTATAATGTAAAGCCCGTGCTATAGATATTCATGCAGGGACACATAGAATTCAATTAGAAACTTCACACTATTGCCGTTCCGATTGTGTCCGTTTGACAATTCTGCCGTTTTTCGTTTTCTATATAAAATAGGAAAAGCATTGTAAAAAAATGGACACAAATCATACTAAAAAAAAGAAGAAACTAGAAAGTTTATAGGGTGAACAAGGCCTGAGGTTGCCGATGACATTACAGATTAATTGATCCACGAATACAGGCGACTTTGGATAACCGCCTTGCGAATTTCTTTGTGCGACAATTATGATCAAAGGTCCATTCATTAATACATTTATTGTGCTATCGTATGTATGTAGTCTGTGGCAAAGAAGATCTGGATATGTGTGTCCTATAAGTGTAACTATTAAAGGGGGAATGTTGGAGGTAGTGTGTGTCTATAAGGTAAACTATTAAAGTGGGAATTTGGAGGGTATGTGTTTTCTATAAGTTGCTAACTTAAAGGGTGAATGTTGGAGGGTATGTTGTATCTATAAGGTAAAACTATTAAGGGGAATGTTGGAGGGTATGTGTATCATATAGTGTACTATTAAAGGTAGGATTTTGAGGGGATGTTATTTCTATAAGTGTAACTATTAAAGGGGTATTTTGGAGGGTATGTGTGTTTAAGTGTAAAATCTTTTTAAAAGGGGAATGTTAGGAGGTATGTGTTTCTATAAGTGTAACTATTGAAAGGGTGGAATGTTGGAGGGTTTTGTGTTGTAAATACAAGGGTGATTAGGGAGTGTCTATAGTGTAACTATAAAGGGGTAATGTTGGAGGGTACGTGTTCTATAAGTGTAACTATTAAAGGGGTAATGTTGGAGGGTATGTGTATCATAAGTGTAACTCATTAAAGGGGTAAAATGTTGTGAGGGTATGTTATCTATAAGTGTAAACTATTAAAGGGCTGGAATGTTGGAGGTGGGGTATATGTGTGTCACTTAAGTTGGTAACTATTAAAGGGGTAATGTTGGAGGGTAATGTTGTATACTAATGTCATAAAGGGGAATTGGAGGGTTATGTGTTTATAAGTGTATCACTATTAAAGGTGGAAATGCTTGGGAATTGCCTTCGGAATATAAATGGAGTGTTGTTTTGCTTTATAAGTGTAATCTATTATAAAGGGTGGAAGTTGGAGGGATGTGTATCTTATCGCAAGTGTATATTAAGGGGTCATGTTGGAGGGTATGGTTCATATAAGTGTAACTATATTAAGGGGATGTTGGAGGGGATTGTTCTAAATTATGTAATCTAAAAAGGGGAATTTGGAGGTATGTGTATCTATAAGTGTAACTATTAAAGGGGTAATGTTGGAGGGTATGTGTTCTATAAGTGTAATCTTTAATGGGGGAATGTTATGGAGGGTATGTGTTTCTATTAGTGTACTATACATAAGGGGTGAATGTTTTGGAGGGTAGTGTTTCTATTAAGGAAGTAACTATTACAGAGGGTAATGGTTGGAGGGTCATATGTGTAATCTATAGTGAACTATTAAGGGGGTAAGTGGAGGGTTATGGTACTATAAGTTAACTATTAATAAAGGGGGGAATGTTGGAGAGGTATGTGTTTATAAGTGTAACCTATAAGGGGGGATGTTGGAGGTGTATGGTGATTTCCTATAAGTTGTAAACTATTAAGGGGTGAATGTTTGGAGGTATGGTTTCTATAAGTGTAAACTATTAAAAGGGGGGATGTTGGCGGGGTATTTGGTTTCTATAAGTGGTAACTATTAAAAAGGGGAATGTTGGAGGGTATGTGTTTCCTAAAGTGTTCCATAAACTCCGAATCCTAAGGCAGTTAAGGAGTGTCTAGGTTATTAAAGGGGTTGGAGGTATATGTGGTTCCTATAAGTGTAAACTATTAAAGGGGAAATGTTGGAGTATGTTGTCTACTAGTTGTAACACTTTAAGCAGGGTAGATGTGGAGGTATGTTTCCTAATGTAACTATTAAAGGGGGTAATTGTTGGAGAGGAAATGTGTTTTCTATAGTGACTATTAAGGAAGTGTGGATGGGTCTATAATGTATTTAGGGGGATGTTGAAGTATGTGTATCTAATAAGTGTAATCTATATAGAGGGGTAGAATGTGTGAGGTTGTTTCATATAGTGTTAAACTATTAAAGGGGAATGTTGGAAGTGTAATGTTTTCTATAAGTGTACTATTATAAGGGGGAATGTTGGAGGTATGTGAGTGACTATAAGGGATGTATATAGTGCTAAAGTGTAACTATTAAAGGGGTAAGTTGGAGATGTGTTCTATAAGTGTAATATTAAAGGGGTGAATGTTGGAGGATTTGTTTCTCAAGTTAACTATTAAAGGGGGAATGTTGGATAGATATGGTTCTATAAGTGTTAGATTAAAGGGGAATGTAAAAGATATCAGGGAGACTCAATTAAAGTTCTATCGTTAAAAGGTGCTAATTTTGTCCCAACCAATCAGATCTTATTTAACATTTGAAAGCTAACATCTGATTAGTTGGGGCAAAATTAGCCCCATTTTAAACGATAAGAACTTTTAATGAATCTCCCTGTATGTATTTCTATTTCTTTAACCATTAAAGAGGTCACGTTGGGGGATATGCCCTAGTTCAATCATGTACCAAGGTGCTGAAGTTGGGCTTTAGGTCAAGTCCTTCTCCCATTAGGGTGGGACACTCCGGGACTTTGGGGAGTTAGTCTTACAATTGAACTAGTCCCATAGTATGGAGGGGGAAGGGTTAGGCTAGGGAGAGTGGACGGTGGCACAAGGTATTTAGGCAAGACCTAGTTTTGAGTACCTTGTGGTTTAGGTTTTCACCCTGGGTACATTTAAAGCAGAGGAGGGGGGGGGGGGTTTGGCGAGTTAATTTCCCTTTAAGTGAAGGAACACGACACCTTTAACTTGATCCCTTTGTATCCCTCCTGGATCTTGTTGGTATCTCCCTGTGTAGGTTCTTAGTGCCTCATTGGCAAGAATAGTATGCATATGATTACTAGAGGGCCCAATAGAAATGCATTAGGAGTAACAAATAGGTCCCATCCACTGCAGACCAGGTGGCATTGCTTTAATAAATCCTCCGCGGTCATGTGAAACAAATCCAGTTCATTACGGCCTGCAGCGGAACAGATTTCTCTGAGAGGAAAACAGAAACGGTAGCTCTGGTTTCCTGTTCTCTTCCTGTTTCTTCTAACTTCTTGGTATCTCTGTAGAGGAAGTTGACTTTAAATGGAGCACGGCTGGAACACGGAGGGGGGAACCTTGATTCTTCTCTTGGTTGATGAGAAATCCAGGTGCGACGCATAAAGGAACAAGGGTTTCCGCTAGACCCCAGCCTGCCCTGGGCTGCAGCTTTGTTCCTTGGTCAGATCCCAGTTATTTGGTCCTCAAAGTCAATAAAAAAACTTAATATGTCCCTTAGAGCCACAAGAGGTTTTTTTTTAAAATTCCCACTGATTTCAGCAATTTGCCCTTATGGTAGCGCGTGAATCGTACAAAAAAAGGTGATTGCATGAGCTCCGATAAGCGGATAACAGTGCAGCGGACACCAATGGAGGGATGGGGCCACCCCATAGCCAACACTAATGGGGGCTTCTGACAGTCATCAGATTGCCAATGAAAAGCCACAGTAGTGGGGCCTATCCTTAACCTGGGGCCTTCGGATCGGTCCAGGGTTCCTGGCATATTGAGGACATGTTGTGTCAAGTAGGGAACAGGGACAACACGTACAATTATATCAATGTGATGTTGGAAGGGTTGAGAATAGGTGAGATTTGCAATATGGCATTCGCAGTCTCTCTTCTATCTCTCTCTCTACTTCTCTCTCCCCGCCCCCCCCTCCTCTCTCTCTCTTCTCTCTCTTCTCTTCTTACTCTATTGCTCTCTTCTGGGGTTGGCCTTTACTTAAGTTTTCTTTAGACAAACATGTCCCAGATTAAGATGAACTCGCTACATCATTGTATCTTTGGAACCTACGATTAGGTGTGGGGGATGAAGACCATCAGTGGAACCAAGCCAGGTCTATCAGGGTAGGTTTCTGGGTAAATTAAAGCCGAAACCTTCACGGAGAGCGTTTAATGCTGGACCAGTCAGTTGGCTGTGATTTATCCAGGGATTCGGTTCTTGTTGCCTCTAATAGTTACTGGTGGTTGGTTAGATCTCGGCAGGTTAGTAGTAATCACCGATGCACAGACAAAGTATATAATAGAGTTGTGCAGTTGTACCCTCCAACATTACCCCTTTAATAGTTACACTTATAGATACACATACCCTCCAACAAATTACACTTAATAGTAACAACTATGTCACATACCCTCCAACTTCCCTACCCCTTAATAGTAAACACTTATAGATACACATTACCCTCCAATCATTACCCCTTTAATAGTTAAACTTATAGTAACACATACCCTCCAATACCCCCTTTAATAAGTAAAACTTATAGATACCCACATGTTTTTGTAACCTCCCTTTTCCCCCTAAAGGATTGTTTTTGACCTAGGGGGGGATAGTAAACAACTTATAGATACACATACCTCCAAATTCCCTTTATATAGCTACAACAACCAATCACCCCTTTAATAGTTCACTTGGACACATACCCCCAACATTCCCCTTAATAGTAAGATACTTATAGATACACATACCCTCCAACATTCCCCTTGAATAGTAACACTTATAGATCCAACCCTCCATCAGATTCCCCTATAGAACATATTAGTAGATACACATCACCCCAAAATCCCTCCTATGGAAATATACACTTATAGATACACATACCCTCCAACATTCCCCTTTAATAGTATACTATAATACACATTACCCTCCAACATTCCCCTTTAAAGTAAAACTATGAGATACACATACCCCTCCAACATTCCCCCTTTATAGTAAGCTATAGATAAACATACCCTCCACATTCCCTGATAGTTACACTTAAGACAACATACCCTCCAACATTCCCCCTTTAATAGTACACTTATAGATACACAGACCCCCAAACACCTTAAAGAGTACACACTTATAGATACACATACCCTCCAAATTCCCCTTTAATAGTAAACCACATAGATACACATACCCTCCAACTACCCCTGATAAAAAATTATAGAACACATACCTCCGAAATTCCCTTAATAGTTACACTTATAGATACACATACCCTCCAAATTACCCCCTTTATTTAATAGTACACTTATAGATACACATACCCTCCAACATTCCCCCTTTAATAGTATACACTTATAGAAACATACCCTCCAACATTCCCCCATAGTTACACTTATAGACACACATATCCTCCAAATACCCCCTTTAATAGTTTACACTTATAGATCACACATACCCTTCCAACATGTCCCCTTTAATAGTAACACTTATAGATATCACATACCCTCCAACATTCCCCCTTTAATAGTTACACTTATAGATAACATACCTCCCAACATTCCCCTTTAATAGTTACACTTATAGATACATACCCTCCAAATCCCCCTTAATAGTTAACTTATAGAAACACATACCCTCCAACATTACCCCTTTAATGTTAACTTATAGATAACACAACCTCCAACATTCCCCCTTTAATAGTTACACTTATAGATACAACATACCCTCCAACATTACCCCTTAATAGTTACACTTATAGATACACATACCCTCCAACATTTCCCCCTTTAATAGATACACTTATAGAAACACATACCCTCCACTCCCCCTTTAATAGTTACACTTATAGAAACACCACACACCCCTCCACATTCCTCCCTTTAATAGTTAACTTATAGAACACATACACTCCAACATTCCCCTTTATAGTACACTTATAGACACATACCCTCAAATATCCCTTAATAGGTTACATATAGAAACACATACCCTCCAACATTCCTTTATAGTTACACTTATAGATACACATACCCTCCACATTCCCCTTTTATTAATAGATTCCATCCAATAACCTTAAATAACACTATAGATTAACACATACCCTCCACATTCCCCCTTTAATAGTTACACTTATAGAAACACAAACCCTCCAACATCCCTTTAATAGTTACACTTATAGATACACATACCCCCAACATTCCCCTTTATAGTTACATTATAGAAACATACCCTCCAACATTCCCCTTTAATAGTTACACTTAAGAACACATACCCTCCAACATTCCCCCCTTAATAGTTACACTTATAGACACACATACCTCCACACATCCCCTTAATAGTTACACTTATAGAACACATTACCCTCCAACTTCCCCTAATAGTAGACTTATAGATACACATACCCTCCACATTACCCCTTTAATAGTTACATATAGATACACATACCCTCCAATATTCACCCCTTTAATAGTACACTTATAGATACACATACCCCCAACATTCCCCTTTAATTAGTTACACTTATAGAAAACACATACCCTCCAACATTCCCCCTTTAATAGTTACCCTTATAGAACACACATACCACCAACATTCCCCCTTAATAGTTACACTTATAGAAACACATACCCTCCAACATTCCCCTTTAATAGTTACACTTATAGAACCACAACCCTCCAACATCCCCCCTGTTAATAGATTTTAACACTTATAGAACACATACCCTCCAACATTCCATAATAGTTACACTTATAACACATACCCTCCAAACATCCCCTTTATAGTTACACTTATAGATACACACACATAACTTCAAATTCCTCCAACATTCACTTTAATAGTTACACTTATAGAATACACATACCCTCCAACTTCCCCCTTTTAGTTAACTTATGATCACATACCCTCCACATTCCCCCTTTAAATAGTTTACATTATAGAAACATACCCTCAACATACCTTTAATAGTTACAATTATAGATACACATACCCTCCAACATTCACCCCTTTAATATGTCACACTTATAGATACACATACCCTCCACATTACACCCCTTTAATAGTTACACTTATAGATACATCATACCCTCCAACATTACCTCCTTTAATAGTTACACTTTAGATACACATACCTAACATTCCTCCCTTTAATAGTTACACTTATAGATAACAAATACCCTTCCAACATTTCCCTTTTAAATAGTTACCTTATAGACACACATACTGACATTCCCCCTTTATAGTTTACACCTATAGAAACACATACCCTCCAACATTCCCCCTTTAATAGTTCACTTATAGATACACATACCCTCCAACATTCCCCCTTTTAGTTCGTATGTAGTAGATGTGGGACTAGGCATCCTCATTGCAATGTGCCAGTATGCTTCAGGTGCTGCTCCTCCGTCCTCTACCCCAAGACTCCACGCTATAGCACAAGCAAACAAGGTTGATGGAAGCGCACCACGTTTGTCGAAAATTCTGTTTTATTGCATCACACAAACACACAACGTTTCGGAGAACGATATGTCTAATCATCAGGGGATGAAGGAGACCATAGCGTTCTCCGAAACGTGTGGTTTGTGGATGCAAAATAAACAGAATTTCGAAAAACGGTGTGCCGCTTCCATTAACCCTTGTTCCCTTTATAGTTCACTATAGAAAACACATACCCTCCACATTACCTTTAATAGTACACTTATATATACAAATACCTCAACATTACCCCTTTAATAGTACAATTATAGAACCACATACCTCCAACATTACCCTTTAATAGTACACTTATAGATAGATACACATACCTCCAACATTACCCCTTAATACCCTCGACATTATCCCTTTATTAGTACACTTTATTAGAAACACATACCCTCCGACATTATCCCGTTATTAGTTCAATATAGAAACACATGACCCTCCGAACATTATCCCTTATTATTCGTAGGTAGTAGATGTGGGGCCTAGGCACTCCTTCAGCAATGTGCCAGTAGCTTCAGGTGGTGCTTCCTTCCGTCCTCTACCCCAAGGACTTCCACGCTATAGCACAAGCAACAAAAAGGGTGATGGAGCGCACACTTTGTCAGGAAATTCTGTTTTATGCATCACACAAACACACAACGTTTCGGAGAACGTATGTCTCCTTCATCAGGTGATGAAGGAGAATAGCGTTCCGAAAGTTGTAAGTGTTGTGTGATGCATAAAACAGGAATTTTCTGACAAACGGTAGTGCGATTCCATCAACCGTGTTCCCTTTATTAGTTACACTTATAGAAACACATTTTACCTCCACATGACCCTCTTAATAGTTACACTTATTATAACCACATTACCTCCAACATTACCCATTTAATAGTTAACTTATAGAAAACATACCCTCCAAAATTAACCCTTAAGAGTTACCAATTATAGATAACACATTACCTCCAACATACCCTTTATTAACCTCCGACATTATCCCTTTATTAGTTCACTTTATAGAAAACACTACCCTCCGGACAGTATCCCTTTATTAGTTACACTTATAGAAACCTTACACTCGACCTTATCCCTTTAGTAGTTACACTTATAGAAAACACATATCCTCCAACCGTACCCTTTAATTAGTTACACTTTAGAAACACATACTCAAAACATTCCCCTTAATAGTTTACACTTATTAAAAACAATTACCCTCCAACCATTACCCCTTAATAGTTACACTTTAGATACACATACCTCCAACCATACCCTTGAAAGTTACACTTATAGAAAAACACATACCCTCCAAATCACCCCTTTTAATAGTTTACACTTATGAAAACACATACCCTGAAACATTACCCCTTTAATAGTTACACTTATAGAGACAAAATACCCACCAACATTACCCTTTAATAGTTACACTTATAGATACACAGTATCCTCCAACCTAACCACCTCTTTAATAGTACACTTATAGATACCCACAGTACCCTCCAACATCACCCCTTTAATATTTCAATTATAGATACAACTACCCTCCAAATTACCCCTTAATAGTTACACTTATAGAAAAACATACTCTTCCTACATTACCTCTTTAATAGTTACACTTGTAGCTAAACATACCCTCTAACATTACCCTGTAATAGTTACAACTTATAGATACAACATAACCTCAAACATTTATCCCTTTATTAGTTACACTTATAGAAAAACACATAACTCCGACATTATCCCTTTATTGAGTTTACACTGTCTTATAGAAACACATTACACTCAGACGTTATCCCTTATTAGTTACACTTTAGAAACAATACCCTCCGACATTAGCCCTTTATATTACACTGCTAGAAAAAACATACCCTCAAAACATTACCCTTTAATAGTTACACTTATAATACACATACCCTCCAACATACCCTTTAATAGTTAACGTATAAGAAACCATACCCTCCAACATGACCCTTTAATAGTTACACTTAGAGATTTACACATACCCTCAACAGTACCCCTTTAATACCCTCCGATATTATCCCGTTATTAGTTACACTTATAGAAAACACATACCATCCGACATTACCTTTATTAGGTACACTTATAGACACCATTACCCTCCGACATTATCCCTTTATTAGGTACACTTATAGAAAAAAAAGATCTCCAACAGTACCCTGTAATAGTTACACGTTATAGAAAAACATACCCCTCCAACATTACCCCCTTAATAGTACACTTATAGAAATCATTACCTCAACATTACCCCTTTAATAGTTACACGTATTAGATACAAATTTACCCTCCCAACAATACCCCTTTAATAGTTACACTTATAGAAACAAATACCCTTCCAACATAACCCCTTTAATAGTACAACTTATAGAAAACACATACACCTTCCAAAACATTACCCCTTTAATAGTGTACACTTATAGAGACAAGATACCCACCAAACATACCCCTTTAATAGTTACCATTATAGATACACATATCCTCCCAAGAACCATGTAATAGTAACCACTATAGATAACATACCCTCCAACATCACCCCTTTAATATTTACAAGTATAGATACACCTACCTTCAACTGTACCCTTTAATAGTTACAATTAGAGATAACAAATACCCCACCAACATTCCCACGTAATAGTACATTTTAGAAAAAATACCCTCCACATCCCCCTTAATAGTTACACTTATAGATACACATACCTCCAACATCACCAATTAATAGTACACATAGATAACACATTACCCTCCAACATAACCTTAAATATACACTTATAGAAAACAAATACCCTCCAACATACCCCTTTAATAGTTAACACTTATAGATACCCAACACCCTCCAAATATTAGATACCATACCCTCAAACCATTACCCGTTATATTTACAAACTTATAGATACATATATCCTCCAAACATTACCCCTTTAAATAGTTACATTTATAGATACACGTACCTCTAACATTACTCTTAATAGTTAACACTTATAGATACACATTACCCTCTAACATCACACCTAATATTTACACTTATCGATACACCTACCTCCAACATTAACCTTTAATAGATTACACTTATAGATACACATACCTCCACAGTACCCTTTACTAGTTACACTTATAGATACACATTACCCTCCAACATTACCCCTTTAATACCTATAAGTAACTATTAAATGGGGAATGTTGGAGGGTATGTGTTTCTAGAAGTGTAACTATTAAAGGGGAATGTTGGAGGGTATGTGTATCTATAAGTAACTATTAAAGGGGGAATGTTGGAGGGTATGAGTATCTTTAAGTAACTATTAAAGGGGAATGTTGGAGGGTATGAGTATCTTTAAGTAACTATTAAAGGGGATAGATTAGGTACAGTGTCTGATCTCTAGATAGACAGACAGACACAGTATAGAATAGATTAGGTACAGTGTCTCATCTCTAGATAGACAGACAGACACAGGATAGAATAGATTAGGTACAGCCTACACTGTACCTAATTATTCATCCTGTATCTGTGAGTCTATCTAGAGATTCAGACACTGTACCTAATTATTCTATCCTGTGTCTGTCTTCTATCTAGAGATGAGACCACTTGTACCTAATGATTCTAGCCTGTGTCGGTCGTCTATCTAGAGATCAGACACTGTTACCTAATCTATTCGATCCTGTTCTCGTCTGTCTATCTAGAGATCCGACACTGTACTAATCTATTCTATCCTGTCTCTGTCTGTGCTATTTAGAGATGAGACACTGTACCTAATGTTTCTATCCGTGTCTGTCTGTCTATCTAGAGATCAGACACTGTACTAATGTATTTATCTGTGTTCTGTCTGTCATGAATAGCGATCAGACCACTGGACCTAATCTATCTATCCTGGTTGCTGTCTGTCTATCTAGAGATCTGACACACTTTGTACCTAATTATCTCATATCTGTGTCTGTCCTGTCTATCTAGGATAGACACTGTACCATCTATTCGATCCGTGTCTGTCTGTCTAATCTAGAGATCAGCAAACTGATACCTTATCTATTTATCTGGTTGTCCGTCTATATTAGAGATCAGACATGTACTAATCTATTCATCCTGTGTCATGTCTGTCTATCTAGAGATATGACCCCTGTACCTAATCTATCTATCCTGTCTCTGTCTGTCATCTAGAGATCAGACCACTGACTAATCTATTCTATCCTGTGTCTGTCCATACGCTGTCTATCTAGAATCCATGTTCAAGTACACAGAGTTCATCAATCCTGTGTGGCGCAGTAGAAATCCTCATTTCATTATGGACACAGTGTAGATGAGACATATGTGTATGTTATAAACCGAGAGTTCACAGACAAAAATTTGAATGACGGGTTAGGGGATGGTCATGGAGAGTTTTTCTTTTGTTTACAGAAATTGAAACAGGAACTAGTGTAAAGATATTGAACATGGAAATCAGCCGTGGACATTGTGAAAGAGGAACAGTTCTGATCCATACGACTGTTTGTGAAGAGATGACACAGTTCTGATCCATACGACTGTTTGTAGAAGAGATGAAAGGTTCTGAATCCATACGACTGTTGAGAAGAGATGAAGTGTTCTGATCATATCGAATGTGTTAGAAGAGATGAAAGGTCTGATCCATACGAGGTTGAGAAAGGAGATGAAAGGTTCTGATCCATTAGGGACTGGTCTGTAGAAGAGAGAAAGGTTCTGATCCATACGACTGTGTAGAAGAGATGAAACATTCTGATCCATAGACTGTTGTAGAAGAGATGAACAGTTCTGATCCATACGACTTGTTGTAGAAGAGATGAAGGTTCTGATCCCATACGGAGTTAAAATGTGAAGAGATGAAAGGTTCGTGATCCATACGGATGTCTTATAGAGATGTGATAAGATTCTGATTCCATAGACGAGTGTTATAGAAGAGATTGAACAGTTCTGATCCATACGACTGTGTAGAAGAGATGAACAGTTCTATCAGTACGATGTTGTAGAAGAGCATGAACAGTTCTGATCCATAGAATGTTGTCAGAAGAGATAAAACAGTTCTGATCGACTTAGATAATTCGACCTCGCTTGTAGAAGAGATGAACAGTTTGATCCATACGACGTTTGCTAGAAAGAGATGAACAGTTCTGATCCATACGAACTGTTTAGAAGAGATGAACAGTTCTGATCCATACATGTGTAAGATGACAGTCTGACATGAAGTGTAGAAGAGAGAACAGTTCTGATCCATATACGGTTGTAGAGAGATGAACAGTTCTGATCCAGACGACTGTGTAGAAGAGATGACAGGTTCTGATCGATACGACGTTGTAGAAGAGATGAACATTTCTGGATCCAACGACTGTTATAGAAGAGGATGAACAGTTCTGATCCATATGACTGTTGTAGAAGAGATGAACAGTTCTGATCCAAACGACTGTTGTAGAGAGTGAAAAGTTCTGATCCATAAGGAATGTTATAGAAGAGATGAAAGGTTATGATCCATAAGACTGTTGTAGAAGACGAGGAAAGGTTATGATCCATACGAGTTGAGAAGAGATGAAATCAGTTCTGATCCATAGACTGTTGTGAACTGTATCTAATTCTATCTATTTGTCTGTCATATCAAGAGATCCAACATGCACCTAATCTATGTGTGTAGCGTCCTTCCCTGTCCGATTATTAGAGGACCATGTGGGATTGGGTAGCCCAGATGACAGAATGTTACAGATTGCTATTGTGTACCCAGCCTTTACACACAGCACACACTATAAATCCATGTTATTGTTTACTCTGACCCCAGTGTTTTGTGGTTTGGAGGTCCGGTTGCTGTTGTAGATGTTTATCATTGGGGCTGGGCGAGTCTGGAAACGATAACCTGTCTGTAGGGGATTCCTCGGGACCTTTGAAGTTCGTTTTTTTGAACTTCCACTTCATCCTACTGTCGTCTCAGGCTGTATGTCACGTTCAGTAAATACCAATGATTTATCCAGTGGGGAATGTGGTTAATATAGGGATATAAAACATACACATGTGTTTTAATATAAGGATATTACGCCACCGGGGAGTTCCATGACCATATGAGCACGATGGCCGAGGTGTCGGTGGACTTTATTATACAGAGCATGAAACCCGGAGGTGAAGTAAATCCTTATACTTACACTGTTGGTATAGCGAAACTTTCTTATAATCTAAGGCCAGCCAAATAAAAACCTGCCCACTCATACCACTGTCTCTCCCCTCCTGTATTAATCATTTTAAGGAATCCCTGTTTAGTGATAAAATAGTTAATTAGGTTCCTATTGAAGAGAGAAAGAAGGACGAACATAGTCGTCAATATAACAGGGATCCTATATAATGACTAATACAGGGAGAGGGAGAGAGGGACAAGGGGAAGGGCAGTGAAATACAGGAAGTCATTAGTTGACAGCACTGAGTGACTGTAATATAGATTCTCGCCACTGCACTCACACATTGAAAAGGCCTCTAGCCTTATGCTATGATAACTTCTTCCCCCACTTCCACACCTGACTTGTAGGTGCAGCCCCAGGCGGCAATCTCACCATGAGGCCTGTAATATTAGACCACCAATCTCCAATTGGCCCCTTTACCAGTTGTCCTGTTCTCATTATAAGCTGCACAAACTCTTTTTTGAGGAAGTAGTAACAAGAATGAAGATGCCGTGATGTCATCGTCATTCCAGTGGCTCATGAGGTACCATGGAATAACCAACGAAGAAGAGGGGGTAGGGGAAGATTGAGGGTGGTGTGTTTTATATATATCCAGGGACCTTATGGATAGGGATGTGGATTTTGGGGGATACTTTTGATGCCAGGCGTTGTGTCCTTTAAGTGTCTTACTAAAAAAAACACTTTCCAAGAAATGAAATGTACAAAAGCTTTAATCTTAGACCTAGATATTGTTTATCTTTATTGTGGGCTTTGATCTTTTACTTGTACATATAAAACAATAAACACAGAGCTGGGTTAAACCAATAGCTGGAACCATTGCATTATTATTTGGTTTTATGCAACATGACATGATGCAATTCACATATTGTGTTGTATTTCAAGATAACACTGTGTAATCCTTGTAACACCGAACTAGTATACACAAGCTGAATGGAATAATATATACATAGGGTATATACATTCCAGGTTTAGGGTTATCTTTAAGTTAGGGTAACTATATACTATTATACAGGTTAGGGTATAGTATATAATTATATATACCAGGTAGGGTAATATATTACTATATACCAGGTTAGGGTTTAATAAATAATATATACCAGGGTTAGGGATAAATATATATACCAGGAAAAATATATAACCAGGTTCGGGTAATATATTACTATTCCATGGTTAGGGTAATAAAGAATATACCAGGTTAGGGTAATAAATACTATATACCAGGTGTAGGGTTAATACTAGTATATCCAGGGTTAAGGGGTAATATAAGCTATTACGCAGGATTTAGGGTAATATATACTATCATACCAGGTTAGGGAATAATTATTACTATTTATACAGGTTAGGGTAATATATACTATATACCAGGTTAGGGTAATATATACTATTATACAGGTTAGGGTAATATATATATATACCAGGTTAGGGAATATTATACTATATACACGGTTAGGGGGTAATATATACTATATACCAGGTTAGGGTAATATATACTATATGACCAGGTCTAGGGTAATATATGACTATAACCAGGTTAGGGTAATAAATACTAATTCACCGGTTGGGTAATAAGCTAATATCCACGGTTAGGGTGAATATATACTATATACTAGGTTAGGTAAATTTATCTGATACTAGTGTAATAACACTATATACTAAGTAGGGTAATATATAACTATATGACTAGGTTCAGTAATATAACATATACTAGTGGTTAGGGATGTACTACCAATATTTCCAAAATTTTTGTATTTTTAGAAAACTATCCAGGCCTTTTTAAAGCTATTCAATGACTATTGCCATACCACTCTGCTGGAAACAGTTCCACAGTTTCACCGTTCTAACTGTAAAAAAACCTTTCTAATCTGAAGATAAAACTTCTTTTCTTCCAACTTAAAGGATGTCCACGGTGTCTATGATATATGACCTATTTAGTGCAACAATGTACCAGAGGTCATTGTAGGGCCCACATTATGTCATTTATAAAAATGTGATCATATCCCCGCAAACGTCGCTTCTTCCAATGAAACAGCCCTAATAGTCAAGCCCTTCCATGCTCCCCTTATTTAATTGTAGTTGCCATTCATCTGAACTGCTTTCCATTTCCAAAGATCCCCTTTGTATATGGGATTCCAAAACTGCACCGCAGATTCCAAATGAGGCCTTACCAGGCCTTGTAAAGAGGGGAGTAATAAATATTTTTCTCCCTGAATCTATTCCCCTCTTATACAGACAATATATTTGCTAGCTCTAGCTGTGGCACCTGGCATTGTTGTTACAGCTAAGTTCTGTTATCTACCAGAACCCCCAATCTTTTCCATTTCAGATGCACTTTAACACAGAGTTATTTATGGTGTAGGTGGAACGGATTATTCAAATCCCAAAGGCACACTGTCCATTTATCAACATTTGCAATCCCGATCTTCCATTCTGCTGCCAATTTTGATAATTCTATCTGGTCTGCTTGCAGCACTTGCATATCATTTGAAGTTCCAAAGCTCTGCATAATTAGTGTCATCAGCAAACACGAGGACCTGACTATTCAATTGCCCGTCTAAGTCATGTTATAAAACAGATTAAAAACAGAAGTGGCCCGATACAGAACCCTGAGGGCCCCACTAGAACTTAGGCCAGATAGATGTAGCTGCCATTGACCACCACTCTGTTGTTTGTGATCCAATAACTACAGTTCTCTCGATCCATGAACAAATGTTTGGTCAAGGCCAACAGCCTCAGATTTATACATTAGTCGCCTATGTGGCACAGTCTCAAAGCTTTTGCCAAAATTATAAATATACACATCCACGCTGTACAGGAATCTAACTTCTTAACCCCAAAAACAGATCGAAGTTTTGAGCGATTCTGTAACTCGATCGCTCGATAATATGCGTTATTTTACTAATCTCATTCATCCCTTTCTTCCTATCGTTTTTTGATTTGGGCCTGGGGCTGTTTATGCACCTACATGGAAACATGTTTTGCAGGAAGCGTTTTATTGTCTAGTAACTGTTATCAATGGAACATGGTTCAGAGGAAATGCAGATTTCAGAAATGTTGATAACTATAATTGTGGGAGCGGACCCAGTGATTTGCTTCTAGAATGCACTGCCTCTTGGGGCCATATTTATAAAACAACGTTGTATTGCCCAAAAAAATGATCCACTGTAGCCACGATATTGGCCATATCGATAAATAATGGCCGATATAGTACATTTAGGTAGGGGCCATAAATGGTCACAACCATCGGACATGATCATTAAGAGGCACAGTATCGTTTTAGAAATATGGCCCTTGAAGTGCTACAGTGAGATTATTTGATTATTTCTGATAGTTAGGATAGCAAAAACCTTCATTTCTGTATATCTATACTGCATAATAGGAATAGGAGCTCAGCTGATACTCTCAGACTTTGTGTAGATTATTTGAATTTTCCATGGAGCTGAGAGAACACTTTCTCCCTATAGTAAGAATATTATGTAATTCTGTGTATTTTGCCAGTAACTTGCCCTTTTATTGTTCCATGGTGCTGGTACACTAGCCTGGCAGGGAAGGTACGGGCTATCCGTTTAAAGTTTCCCTATTACCCAATCTGCTGCTATGGTCTGCCCTAAAACAGTTGGACCTCCTGCTCGGTGTAAAGTGTCCGTTTTCTGTGGACGGTCACACGTTCCATGGCACTGATGGTAGAGCTGCGATTGCTACTTGGCTACATGGTCGGTAGTTCTGCCCTTTCACCTAATTTTACTGCCCAGCAGGCACAACAACAGAACAAAAAAACAGGTCAATTACTGAGCTGGGAAAAACAAACTTATCCAGTCTCTGTCTCAAGGGTGTAGATTATATTCTATGTAAATACGTAATATAGCAAATAGGATATAATATAACCATGACAGACCACGTTATAGGATTATAGGATATAATATAAATGACAGAACACGTGCATAGCATTATAGGAATAATATAAAAACAGCAGAGTCATGAGCATATAGGATATAAGATAACCTTACAGCATTACGTCATAGCATTATAGGATATAATATTACAGCATACGTCTAATAGCATTATAGGATATAATATAACATGACAGCATTATTCATCAGCATATAGGATAGTACTATTACAGCATACCTCAATTGCATTATAGCAGATAATATGAAACATTACAGCATACATCATAGCTTATAGGATAAATATTACAGATCATACGTATAGCATCATAGGATATAAGAAAAATGACAGCATCGTCATAGCTTAAGGATATAATTAAACATGACAGCATACACCTAATCGCATTTATAGGGATATATTATTACAGCATACGTCATGGCAATTATCAGGATATAATATACATGACAGGCATACCTCATAGCAGTATATGGAGATAATATTACAGCATACCTCATAGATTTAGCATATAATAAACATGTACCAGCATAAATCATGCATTAGGATATAATACTACAGATACATCATTAGCATTACGGATATATATAACTTGACAGCAGTACGTCATAGAATTTAGGATTAAATGATTACAGCATACGTCATAGCATTATAGGATATAAGTATTACAGCATACGAAATAGCATTATTATAGAATATAATATAACAATTACAGCATCACGTCAATAGCATTATAGGATTATATATATAAGCAACGTCATAACATTATAGTGATAAATATGACATTACAGCAACGACATAGCATTATAGGATATAATATAACATTACAGCATACCGTCATAGCATTATACGGATTAATATAAATTTACACATAATCAATAGCATTGTAGGATATAATATTATAGCATATGTTAGCATTATAGGATAAAAATATAACATTACAGATATGTCATAGCATTATAGGATATAATTATAACATTTACAGCATAAGTTCTAGAATGTAGGATATATATTAACAGCATATGTCATAGCATTATAGGATATAATCATATTATTGAGCATATATCATAGCATTATAGAATAATATAACACTAAGCATACGTCATAGCAATTTAGAATATAATATAAAACATTTAGCATAATCATTAGGAATTTATAGGATAGGTTATAACATAAGCATCTATATTATACCGTTACCAAAGACCCATATCCCTGACCGACAGGACTATCGACTGATAAACTAGGATTAGTATGGTTTAGTACCGCTGATAGTTTGGCAATTGGCATTGTGCAATTTAGACTTTTAGACCAACCTATTTTGCCTAAAAAATCTTTGATTGGTCAGATTAATCAACAGAAATATTACCACTAAGCAGTTGTTTGAGCGGATATTTTCCCTAAGTGTACTAGCCCTATAAACGGCTTAAGACACTCATTAACGGGGTTACTTAAAGGGGTGGGACAGGGTGCATGACCTAGGAATTTTATATTCATGAAAACGAAATCCGACAGACAGACACAAGTACAGTACAATTATATAAATATAGATTTCCTCCTTCCTATTATTAATGACATTTTACTGAAACCCACAGGAAAAAGCTTGATTTCCCATGTAGTAGTGAAGTCATTAGGGGGGGGGCTGCGAATGGACCAACGGAGATATTGCAGCTTGAGTATTGCGATCTTGACTCCCCAGGGACTACGTGTTTGATTAATCCCATAAATAACAGAGTGAACCCCCAGATTAATTCAATAACGTGGAATACTTGCTTAGCTTCTTTATTGATAATGAAAATTGACTACACGTAGCAGACGACAGATTCAAATGGAATGGAATCTACGTATCACTCCACATTAGACGCATCAGTGTGTCCCCAAAAAAGCGGCAGCCACCGCTTTGCTCCTTATTATTAAAGTAGGAGAGTCACAGACAATTACCGGATATAGCAAATAATCTGCGATAAGACAATACGAAAATCAGTCTGGCTTTTAACCCTCAGTGGAAGTGAAATAGGAATCCGCCGCAAAACTATGACGGTTGGCGCCCTGTACTGTGCTTCATCCACAGTGGTTGTTCTGGGAGGGGCTATATTTGTATAGGGAAAATGAAAAGATGGGGGCCCATTCGGCCCCCTGGGTTTTTCTCCCCCTGCCTCCACTCTAGTTAGTCCTATGTCTAGCCATCACATTTATGTATACGTGGGGGGTCTGCACCCATTCTTTCTGTGTTTTGGCTGTTACCAGTGGCACACATAGTGTTTGGAACAGACATGCCTGTACGCGACTGCTGGGTAGTTTGATTCATTTATTTATTGCTATGAACAGTGTGGCCAGCTCCAACAAGCGTGTTGTGGCATTGATATATTTTATATCACGATTATTAATGTATTTGGCAGGTAAGGAGTTGTAATAGCTGACCAATCAGATTTCTCTTTCTCTGTGATCTTTTCCTGGCAGGTAGAAATCCCTTATTCAGGTACACACCCATGAACGAGCCTCCAGGTCCCTTCTCCAATGAGCAGGGCAGAGATCAGCCAGCCTCCCTGTTGTCTATCAATGTGCCTGTCACCTCCCTGATGTCACAGAGGATCAGAGACCGTCTCTGGCAATTAGGTTGAAAGTTCAGCTTTTTTCTGCCAATTGTCTATGACAGGATTAAGGGACGCGGGGGACATTGTGAACATTCGCATAGCAATACTTGGTTATATCTGATTAAGGCAAGAAAATAACCGGTTTTCATTGGGGCTTCATTTATATTTATCGTGCCAGTTAGATGGGGAATGCAGGGCAAAGCGAGGCTGTGGCAGCTCACTCTCTGGTACAAGCTTATTATCTCTTCTTATCGAGGAACAAGTTCATAACGCTGCAAATGAACACATTAATGGAGAACCAAAGATTTCTCAGAAATACCAAGTATTTGGTTTGTTGGTGCCAATTGTGTTTGCGAAGGGTTGGGCGGGGGGCGGCATGTCCAATTTTGCATCAGGGCCATAGGTTTGTAGCTACGCCACTTGAAGATTATCCTGTGTGTATCCCAGTATTTATCCTGTATTTATCCCATAAGTATCCAAAGGACATCCTGTATGTATCCCGTATGATCTGTATTGTATCCCAAATGTAATCCTTCTATGTATCCCGTATGATCTGATGTATACCTGTATGTATCCTGTGATGATCCGAATGTATTCTGTAGTTGTCCCATATGCATCCTGTATGTAATTCCCGTATGCATCCTGTCCGTATGTATCTGTTGTTATCCTGTATGTATCCCAAATGTACTCTCTAGTATCCCGTGATGGAATCCTGTATTTATCCGTATGTATCAGTTTGTATCCGTATTATCCCGTATGCATCCTGTAGTATCCTGTATGCTCCTGTATTGTATCCCGAATGTATCCTAGATGTATCCCAATGCATCCTGTAGTATCCCATATCTATCTGTTTATCTGTATGTATCCCGAATTGTATCCCGTGATGTATCCGATATCGGTATCCCGTATGTGGCCTGGATGTATCCCGGTAATCCATCCTGTATGTCTCCCAGTATGAATCCTGTATGAGATCCCGTATGCATCCTGTATGTATCCCAATAGTATCGTATGTATATCGTATGCATCCTGTATGTATCCCGGTATGCATCCTATAGATCCAAAAGTTGTGCCTGAGATTCCCGTATGCATTCTGTATGTATACCTGTATGTATCCCGTATGAATCCCTGTATGTATCCCATATGTATTCCTGTATTATTCTCGATGGCATCCTGTAGTTATCCCGTATGCATCCATATGTATCCCATAATGTAGCCTATGTATCCCTGTATGCATCCTGTATGTATCCCGTGATGTATCCAGAATGTATCCTATATGTATCCCCATATGAATCCGTATGTAACCCGTATGCATCCTGTAGTATCTCGTTGTATCCCGTATGAATTCTGTTGAGTGTATTACTATATGTATGCGTTCCTTTCTATTCATTTCTATTCCATTGCATCAACGTGATATATTTATTTCATGGTATGATCAGTTATGTATCCAGTATGTATCCGTATGTATCTGCTGTTATCATAGGATCGAGCATGTTCTACCATATGATCCCTGTAGAATGATCCATCTCACTGTATGTATTATATATGTATGCGTATGTAATGATATGTATACACGTATGTACCGTAGTATCCGTATGTATTACTCGTATGTATCTTGCATGTTACCCATGATGAATACTGTATGTTCCCATAGTATCCCATACTATCCCGTATGAATCTGTATGTATACTATATGTGATTGTGGATGTTTGTATTAGTATATGTATGTATCCTTAGGTATCCCGTATGTTATAGCTTTCAGTGTATAATAGATGATTGGGGATTAATTCTCCCCTGAACGGAATCAGCCCACATGCCTGTGTTCCCTCGTCTGGCATGTAACCCCAGTGCAGGTTCTCAGGGATCTCAGTAAGTGAAAACAGGTGATAGTGTGACCTGTGCACTCAGTTGTTTTCACTATCTGACGTGTGTTAAATCAAGATCATTACTCTTAACGATCTGGAATTTTGTTGTTCACAAAATTCTTATGCACAAGAATGTTTGGTGATTTACAGAGAGACCAGTGACGTAGGGAAAGCGTTTGTTGAAGGGGCTGTTCCCATCCCTCTACAATGCAGGTGAGGAAGGGGATAAGTTCAATGGGAGGTGGAGCTACGAGATACCCTAGTATTTAACGAATGGGGAGACGGTGGTCCACCTGTCACAGAAAGAGAAAGAACAAAGAAAAGTTCTACCTCACTAAAGAAAAGAGAATTTAAGAGTGAGTATTTCCAATTATACACCCATTATATTATCTATTACAGGTTGTTCTTTTCATTATTGTGTATATCGTAATGATCTCATATAGTGTTATATGAATTATTATAAGGATAAGTAGTGTAGTGGTTGTAGTTGGGTTGTTGGGGGTTATGGGGTGAGTGGAGTTTTAAATGTAGGTTAGGGGTTGTAAATGTAGGGTGGGGGTGTAGACTTTGGGGGTGTATGGGGTTGGGGTTGTAAGTGAGAGGTGTACACTGTAGGGTTGTTGGTTTTTAGGGGGTTGTAGAGCATTAGGGGGTTAGGGGGTGGTAGATTGTGGGGGGTTGTTGACCATGTAGGGGGTGGATGGTGGTTTAGGATTGTATGAGGGGGTTGAGACATTGTAGGGGTTTAGCGTAGGGGGTAGAGATTGTAGGGGGTTGTAGAATTGGGGGGGGTTTAGGGGGTTGTAGAATTGGGGTTCTGTGTAGGGGTTTAGTTGTTGAGGGGTGGGGTTGTAGGACATGTAGGGGTTGTAGAGAAGTTGTATGGTGGACTTGTAGGGGGTTGATAGGAGTGTAGGGGGTGTGAGATTGTAGGGGGGTGTGTAGGGGGTTGTAGACATTGTAGTGGTTGTAGGGGGTTAGATGTAGGGGGTTGTGTAATGGTGTAAGGGGGTTGACATTCGTAGGGGGTGTAGTGAGGTGTTGTAACAGTTTGTAGGGACTGTAGGGTGTGTAAGGGGGTTGTAGAGATTGTAGGGGGGTGTAGGGGGTTGTTGAGATTGTAAGGGTTGTAGAGGGTTAAAGACATTGTAGGGTTGGAGGGATTGTACATTTTGAAAGGTTTATACAATAACTCTTGAACCATTGTTCCCCAGCGGTAGGATTGTTATGTTAGAATATCGTGATTGTAATATAAAAACGAAACCTATTGCATCTTGTGCGAAAATGATTGGAAGTTCCCAAACTCGGATTCAAATCAATTGAATTTGATTTTCTGTAATTTTTCATTTGCGAATTTTGATTTTTTCAACATTCAGCTTTTGGAAAAAAACCGGCAGAAGGTTTGATTTGAAAAACTGGGGGTCAATACCCTGATGAAGGTTCCGTTCCCCGATGCTAAGCCCCACTTTATATACGTGCGGATGTAATCACATTAATAGGTAAGGTTTAATGTACTATGAATAAGACCTACCTGTAGACTGTAATAGACTTATTGCTCTTGGATGAAGAACTTACAGTTATGATAGGAATATTAAACGGTTGGTTGTTATGTGTTGTGTGTATTGTTTGGCTTTCGGCTAATTGTTTCCCCATTATTCTAATAAAATGATCAAACAATGTTGTAAATTTAGATTTTCTTTGCTAACAGAGGAACCTTCTTTTTTGTTCCAGATAGCGCAATGACCCTCCAGATAAGGACGAGTACAGACTGCTGGCGCTGTTGTCTGTAAAAACAAGGGGGACCTCAAACAGTCTGAGCCATCTGTACAGGAATTCTCATCAAAGACCAGCGACTAATGTCTGCCAGCCAGACTTATATCCACAGCTGGATGGGACAGAAGAAGGAGAATAAACACATTCCCACCATCTGGAAGAATGAAAGAAGAAACTGCATGATCAAGAGACTCCACAAGTTGAAAAAATGGTATAGTGCCATTGTATGGCCTCTGTCTATACATTCACGGGCTCACATGTGAGAGATGGGGAAGCCCACACGGTCATGGCATGGTGATTGAGGTGTCTCTCTTCATTCTAATCAGCTGGTTGGCAAGGACCGACCCAAGGAGTAGCAGGATGAAAGCCAAAAACTGTCATGGTCAACGGCAGCAAAGAGACACCATCCCCATAGCTAAAAGCGGTCAGAGCCGCTGGGCAGGGGAGTCGGAGGACGATTTCGAGGAAGGCCTTTAAATCGAGGTTCCCGGTTGTATGAAGGTGAGACTGAGATTTATTTCTAATAAGATAAATGGATTCTCACCCACCACTGCCAATAAGGTAGCAATATATTACTGGGTTGCTGCAGCGGGTACCTCTCTTTTCTTGTGGTAACATAGCAGTGGTAGATAATTCAGGTAGGTTATCACTGATTTGCACACACCAGACTCCAACAGCAAAATGTGATTAGTCACACATGCGTTGGATGAGCCATCATATTGTCGGGAGAAGGTGTAATGTGACACTGATGTGCTGTTGTCTGGTTCGGCGCGGTCAGTGGAACTTACTTGGATTTATTTCTATGGCGATTTGAGTATTTACCTTGTTCAATAAGTTAAGGGCACTATACTGAACATTAGTTTTATTACTATAATTCTTCCAAACTATCAACGTATCACATTTAATCAAAAGTTCTGATGTGTGAAATTTGCTGTAACCTGGAATTTGTTAAATGGTTGAAAATCACCCTCTCACTAATCGTTATTACTGAGAATGCTTGACTGTAGAAAGTCTATCAGATGGAAGGAGTTGGTTACGTATAGGGAGGGCAATACTGAGGTGAACAAAACAAGTACTGATTGAAAGACTACAGCAACACACACAAACACAGAGTAAGGGCACTTACATGTAGTTATTATAGATAACGATGAAGCAAACATCAGTCTTACAGTAGGAGGTACCCTTTAATGGTCAGGTGCTGTTTTGTTGATTTTCTGAGATCCAGGGATGTTTTAACTTAACTCTGATTCTGTTGTTACATTCTCAGGCCGCACAATGTACGTCATCGCGTTCTCAGTATTGGGGCCCATGGTGGGTGCTCCGCTGTCCAAGATCGGAAGTGGGTTGACGGATTCCCCTATGTTGTTCGCCAGCTGAGAATCCGACCGTATGGGATCATTCCGTACTGGAAACACTAGGAGACGGAGAATTTGATAAGTGCCTTCCACTCTGTCGGCTGGTCCCCACTTGAAAAGTAAGACCCTTTGATAAAATGTAGACCGTGTTGTCTAGGTTGCGTCTTGATTAGACCATTGTTCAATGTTCAGATATTGTCCTATTAGGGTTTGAAAACAACACGTGTAGGGGCACTTTCATCCAAAAATGGCCACTCGTTCAAGAGCCTGCCCGGCGGTCGGGCAATGATCCCCGACCGACACGCCATTTCGGCTAAGAATTATAGGCCGAAACAGTGTCATACCATCGGGCGTGTGGGTGCGTTGCACCTGTGATTACACGTGTGTACAACTTTACTATTCAGTTTCCTAACGTGAAAAGAAACTGGCATTAGTCTGAGGTCTCAGACATTTATTTCATGTCACTCATTTCTTCCATCTTGACGAGTGAACCTTGTGAACAACTGGACGTTGTGTATATCCCGAGCTGACCTTATAGCCAACATACCAGACCGGAGGGAAAATTTCTCCTTTGGGAAGTGCGGTTATGGAGGAGGAAACTCCCTTGGGAAAAAAGGGCTCGCCCTCAGAATCGCACGTCGCATCGCAAAGAAGAGGTTGGCTGGCCGAACACTGTTGGTTAAGTCCTCATAGCCAGAGACATTGGTGTGTGTTTTAACATCACTGTAGCATGTAGCGGGCATTAAATGATAAAGCAGCAGAAACATAGGAAATAAGTGAAGGAAAAATAAATTGTTGATGTTTCAAGATTTGGGAATCACCACTCCGGGAAGGAAAGAAGACAAATATTTTGCTGGCTGCCTACCCAGAGCTATGTGGCAAAACCAATTAGCCATGATGAAGCCATCAGTACCGGGATGGAAACATCGAATGTGTGGAGATGACATTGGCCTGGCTGAAAAGTCGATGAACATGGTACTGATATATTTATTGTCCATTATCTCCATAAAATGTCAATTCCCTTTGATATTTTACAATATCCCATTAGTACCAGTGGACATTTTTCCTTTATTTATTTTTTGTAGAAAATCTAAGAGATATCCAATCCAGAAAATGGGATTTTTGAGGCGCTCCTGGAACATCTGTAAAAACCAACCCATAGCCATGCAGACCATTGAACAAAAACACCATCTTTAACCAAGTGGGAGAGACGAGCGGAGGAGGAATCTACTGGGAAGGCATTCAATCAGACTTCAGGCACCTGGGGAGGGTAACGCTGAACCCTCATGGGAAAAACAAAGCACTGGAAGCCCAGAAGGTGGTAAGGTCTTTTCTGTAAAACTTCTCTGGGGCCTGTTAGAACAGGACTATTAGTCCCACTATTCCAGACTTGGGACCTTAAACTACATTCTTTTTCACGATCACCTAGGTGAAACTTGTGCCCATCCCAATTCAAGATTCTGCACCCCTGCGGCCAGTGTCAAATTATCAGACCCCGGAGGGGAATCATCCAAAGGCCGTACCTATCGAGGGATCATATTTGGAGGGACCGCAGGGGCGCCTGTCGTTAGTAATTGTGGATTTATTGTGTCTTGTTTGCACTGAAGACTGCAGTTGAAAAGCTATTTGTAGATGATGTAGTCCTAGGTATCAAAGGTGGTTAGGTTGAAGGAGAACGTCACAACAGAAACCCTCTCAAACCAACCCCTTCCTTTATAGTCCCAGGATGCTAGACCTAAACAGCTAGGTATCACCCAGGGTTTCCTTCGTATTCCTAAAAAAAGACCAGTTGTAGTGACAGTTTTGCTTTGCCCCCCCATGCTGGCTCCAACAATACTTAATGAAAGATGTGCTATGCACGAGGCATCTTACGGAAGAGTACTGTAAACATACCAAGGTGGTGGCACTATGTTGGTGGCCCTTCATGGATTTAATTGGGAAACTAAGGGTGTGAGCATTTGGGTAGTATTAGCGATAATTAGAATATAAATTTGATGTGTTTGATTTTTCTAGGTTTAAATATAAGGGTGGGCATTTGCTTTGTAGTTGAAATCATGATGTTTATTTTGAGGATTTGTAACAGCCTGCACTTCTCGGGGTAGGGGGTCCCATTAGTTTAAGAGGCCTGAGCTGGGACACAGGAGTGTTTGTTGGATCAGGCAATGAGATCTGACGCCGCAACAGCAGCGGCAGAGCATAAAGGGAAATGGAGTTCATATGTTGTAATTTAGACATCGGTATTACCGAATGATAAAGAAGGTTGATATCACATTACCCTACGGATGAAATACTTGAAGACTTGTGAAAACATTCTGCAATAAAAAAAATTTTTTTTTTTTACGGGGATGGAAAGTGTCCTTAGAATGCAAATCATGGCTACGAATTTTTCTTAACAATTACACATGGACCTTCCATAATAGCCATAACCTCAGGATAACACTACCATAGACTCATAGTAGGCTTTTTCTTTTTTCTACAGGCAAAAAGTAATCATCAGGGATCCTTTCTCCATGAGACCTTCTTTGGTTTGACAACTTCGGGAAAATTCCTTTGCTCATTGGTTAGCATTGGAGCACCTTCCTCTTCAAAAAGCCAAAGATCTTCCCATGTCAACTGGTTCCGTAAAAGACAAAGAGGGCAACGTCTGTGGCCCGGGTATGGATGAGAACAAGCAGTGTCCGTGAGTGGATGGGTAACAGGATAAATGAGAAGACTGCGCCAAAGAAACACCCCCCAATTGGGTACGTTCCTGCTGAAGGGCTCTAATTTGAAGGGGGATCGGATGATGTCAACCGGATGAAATTTTTGAGAGATCCAAGGAATTCTGGAAAGAAGAAGTAAAAGCCATTAAGGAAATATTTTGATGAACCAAGTTGAATGCTGACTTCCCCCCTATATGAATAGAGAGACAGTTGGTTGCATTAGAGGGAAAGGGAAAGCAGCTAGAGGCCTAGGGGATGCACTTACTTAAAAACTCTGATGTCCTGTGAAGCAGTAGAGGCCATTTTACTGATTTAAACAGGTTCACTATTTCTATGTTCAAAGGGATTATGTCAGAATAGAAGGATTAGTTCTGATTCTCAGAGTTTTATCAACTCTACAGGGGAACCAAATCAAGTGGAAGGGACCCTGTACTGTATTCTTGGGGGAAATATCTTTCGTTCTTCATCCAAGCCCTGTCTTTATGTCTCTTGCTTAGTTGACAGAAACACAATAGAGGTTGTGAATCAGGTTTGACCAATAAGAGAGGGAAACATTTTAACAAGACGACATCTATCAACAATCACTGGGCTTAATTGCCTTGCGATGACACGGGACATGATTCCTGGTGAATCATAGACAAAATGGGGCTTCATTTTCAGGTTTTTTAATTATAATAATCTGAAAACACCCAATTCTGTTTGTTGTCCCTCTGACCTAAAGGGAAATACAAATCGAAACATGTATATCAACTGTATACAACGTCCCTAAGGGACACAGAGGTAGGGGATGGCACAGACATTATTTCTAGGGAATTAATGGTTACTTCTGTTTATTACTGTGAAGATTTATTGTTATAAATGTTGTTGTATTATTATTGTTTGTATGGAGTGTGTCAAAATATTTTTGACAACAAAAAAATCATCTTTTTACATCGTCTTGTTTTATATGATAAAGAAATCTGAAAATGCACACGTGAGCAGCTGGGGGGGCAGGGGGAGCATTAGGGGGGATGGGGGTGGAATGGGGGGCCTGGAGATTTTTCTGGGGGGCCATGGTCCAAGCCGAGGGTAAACCACATGAGTGCAGAGTAATCGTTTGAGGAAAACCACTCCAGGAACTAGTTAGCCTATTAAATGGGGCAACAACACTGACTGCCCGGTGTTTAATTGCCACGGAGTTCAAACTAAGATCTGTACTGAGACCATTCCAAAATAAAAACACTGTTCTCTCCTACTGTAAACAGGTCATGTAACAGATGGTCCATCCTTCTCATATCTGCTATAAATAGCGGACCACATGTGAACTTGCTTATGTAACAGGTTTAAGGAGGGGAAAACCAAATTCACAATAAACAGTGCCCTTGATTTAAAGCCAAAAATGATATATCACTTGTCTCTTACCCAAAAGATCAACTCCATCCTTTATACCTATGGTAAAGACATGCTTCAGGAAATCTGGTACGGACATGCTCAGTGAAAGGTCTGTTAAGGGACATGCTCAAGTGAAAGTCTGGTAACCAAACAAGGGCATTGCTAATGAAAGTTCTGGTACGGAATAGCTCAGTGAAAGTCTGGTACGGGGCATGTCGTGACAAGTCTTGTACGGCATTGGTCAGTGAACGTCTGGTACGGACATGCTCAGTGAAGTCTGGTACGGGCATGTCAGTGAAAGTATGGTACGGGCGCAGCCTCAGTGAAAGTCTGGTTCACGGGCATGCTCAGGGAAAAAGTCTGGAACGGGCATGGGCCCTCCCAACAGGAAAAGTCTGGTACGGGCATCCTCAGTGAAAGTCTGGTACGGGCATGACTCAGTGTAAAGTGTGGTACGGGCATGCTCGTGAAGTCTGGTACGGGCAGCTCAGTGAAGTATGGTACGGGCATGCTCAGTGAAAGTTGGTACGGGCATGCTCAGCGAAAGTCTCTGGTACGGGCATGCTGAGCGAAGTCTGGAGGGCATGCTCAGCGAAAGTCTGGATACGGGCATGATCAGCGAAAGTCTGGTACGGGCATGTCAGTGAAGGCTGGTACAGGGCATGATCCAGTGGAAAGTCGTGGTACGGGGGATGCTCAGTGACAGTCTGGTACGGGCATGCTCAGTGAAAGTCTGGTACGGGCATGATCAGTGAAAGGATGGTACGGGCATTGCTCAGTGAAAGTTCTGGTACGGGCATGTCAGTGAAAAGTCTGGTACGCATGCTCAGTGAAAGTCTGGTACGGACATTGCTCAGGAAAGTCTGGTACGGACATGCTCAGTTGAAAAGTCTGGTCGGGGCATGCTCAGTGAAAGTATGGTACGGGCATGTCAGTGAAAGTCTGGTACGGGCAATGCTCAGTGAAAGCTGGTACGGGCATGTCAGTGAAAGTCTGGGAGGGCATGCTCAGTGAAAAAGTCTGGGACGGGCCATGCTCAGTGAAAGTTGGTACGGGCATGCTACAGTGAAAGTCTGGGTACGGGCAGGCTCAGGAAAGTCTGGTACGGGCATGCTCAGTGAAAGTCTGGTCACGGGCATGCTCAGTGAAAGTCTTGGTTTGGTACGGGCGAGCTGCAGTGAAAGTCTGTACGGGCATGCTCAGTGAAGTTGGTACGGGACATGCCTCAGTGGGAAGTCTGGTACGGGCATGATCAGTGAAAGTCTGGTGACGGGGCATGCTAAGTGAAAGTCGGTACGACATGCCTCAGTGAAAGTCTGGTACGGGCATGTAGTGAAAGTCTGGTAAGGGCATGCTCAGTGAAAGGCGGTACGGGCATGCTCCCGGGAAAATATGGTAGGACATGCTCAGTGAAAGGCTGTTACGGGACCTGCTCAGTGAAAGTTCTGGTCTCCGGACATGCTCAGTGAAAGTCTCGGTACGGACATGCTCAGTGAAAGTTTGGTAAGGACATGCTCAGTGAAAGTATGGTACGGGTCATGCTCAGTGAAAGTCTGGTACGGAACCTGCTCAGTTGAAAGTTGGTACGGCCATGCTCAGTGAAAGTCTGGGTACGGACATGCTTCAGTGACAAGTCTGGTACGGGCATGCTCAGTGAAAGTATGGTACGGGCATGCTCAGTGAAAGTATGGTACGGGAAATGCTCAGGGAAAGTTGGTACGGGCTGCTCAGTGAAAGTCTGGTAACGGGCATGCTAAGTGAACGTCTGGTACGGACATGCTCAGTGAAGTCTGTACGGGCCCATGCTCAGTGAAAAAGTCTGGCTACGGGCATGCGCAGGTGAAAAGTCTGGTACGGGCATGCTCAGTGAAAGTCTGGTACGGGCATGACTCAGTGAAAGTCTGGTACGGGCAGCTCAGTGAAAAAGGGGTTAGGGCATATGTCAGTGAAAAGTCTGGTACGGGCATGCTCAGTGAACGTCGGGTACGGGATGCTCAGTGAAAGTCTGGTAGGGAATGATCAGTGAAAGTCTGGGACGGCCCGCATGCTCAGTGAAAGTTGGTACGGGCATGCTCAGTGAAAAGTTGGTAAGGGCATGCTCAGTGAAAAGTCTGGGGAGGGCTCATGCTCAGGAAGTATGGTACGGGCATGCTCAGTGAAGTCTGGGTACGGGCATGGCTCAGTGAGTGAAGTCTGGTACGGGCATGCTCAGTGAAGTCTGGTACGGGCATGCTCATGAAAGTTCTGGTACGGTGCATGATCAGTGAAAGGGTCTGGTACGGGCATGCTCAGTGATGAAAGGTCTGGTACGGGCATGTCAGTGAAAGTCTGGTACGGGCATGCTCAGTGAAAGGCTGGTACGGGCATGCTCAGTGAAGTCTGTTACGGACATGCTCCGTGAAAGTCTGGACGGGACTGCTCATGAAAAGTCTGTAAGGGCATGCTCGTGATGAAAGTCTGGTACGGGCATGCTTCAGTGAAAGCTGGGGTACGGGCATGCTCAGTGAAAGTCTGGTACGGGCATGCTCAAGTGAAAAGTCTGGTACGGGCATGCTCAGTGAAAGTCTGCGTACGGGCATGCTCAGGGAAAGTTGTAAAGGGCATATGCTAGTGAAAAGTTGGTACGGGCATGCTCAGTGAAAGTTGGTACGGGCATGCTCGTGAAAGTCTGGTACGGGCATGGCTCAGTGAAAGTTGGTACGGGCATTGCTCAGTGGGTGAAAGTTGGTACGGAAAACATGCTCAGTGAAAGTTTGGTACGCCATGGATCAGTTGACAGTCTGGTAACCGGACATGCCTCAGGTGAAAGTCTGGTACGGACATGCTCAAGTGAAAGTCTGTACGGGACATGCTCAGTGAAAAAGAGTCTGGTACGGACATGCTCAGTGAAAAGTCTGGTACGGACATGTCAGTGAAAGTCTGGTACGGACAGGCTCAGTGTGAAAGTTGGTACGGACTGCTCAGTGAAAGGTCTGGTAAGGAAATGCCTCAGTGAAAGTCTGGTACGGACAGCTCAGTGAAAGTCTGGTAAGGACAGGCTCAGTGAAGTCTGGTACGGACAGGCCAGTGAAGTCTGGTATGTAGTACGGGAATGCTCAGTGAAAAGTGCTGGTACGGACATTGTCAGTGAACGTCGGGTCGGACAGCTCCGTGAAAGTCTGGTACGGACTATGCTCAGTGAAGTCTGGTAGGACATGTCAGAGAAAGTCTGGTTCCGGACATGCTCCAGTGAAAGTCTGGTTATGGAATGCTCGTGAACGTCTGGTACGGACATGCTCAGTGAAAATCTGGTACGGAATGCTCAGTGAAAGTCTGGTAAGGACATGCTCAGTGAAAGTCTGGTACGGACCTGCTCAGTGAAAGATCTGGTACGGACGCTCAGTGAAGTCTGGTAAGGACGGCTCAGTGAAAGTTGGTACGGACCATGCTCAGTGAAAGTCTGGTACGGACATGCTCAGTGAAAGTCTGGTCGGACATGCTCAGTGAAAGTCTGGTACGGACATGATCGTGAACATAACCATTAGGATCCACAACTGCGCACGAGAGGGAGATTAGGGCCACCAAATGATCCACATGATAGCTGTGATATAAAAAAAAACTTATGAGAGACTGACTGACCCCCTATTGAAAAAGTTTAGGGACCCCTGTGCTAGCGCAAAAAAAACTTCGTGCGTCACCCTAACAATGGTCAATGTTGTTTTAACTGCACACACTGGAGTTTTGGGGAGTCTCCAGGAACCAATGAAATGTCAGGTTTTTATGGGCTACTTGCAATTAGATAAAATCTGATTGGTTGCCTACAGCATTAAGGCCCTATCAATCACCAACCACCCAATATTTGCTGGGAATTTTCACCACAACTTTCAACAACATCTTTAAAATTTCAGCCAATAATTACAGGGTCTCTAATCGGCTCTTCTTGTGATTGGTCGTGCTTAAATAGGGCTAAGCACTTGTCTTCCCCTACCATTAGTTTAAGTTTTGAAGTCTAGCGGTAAGAAGGATACAAATCATGTACCATGTGTCGCTGGAAATATCAATACAGGCATATGTGGGAAGGGGGCTAGCGGCGGCCGGATAGATAATAACCTACCATCCCTCTCTATACATCACCAAGTGTATGTCCTGTACACCATGTTTTAAGACTTTTTATTATTGTTTCACCTTCATCTGTTATGAGGATTAAAACTTGGAATAAAACTTGTTTTCCTTTCCCGTATATCCAGTTACAGAGGAATGTAACGCGGGAAGGACTTGTACTATTTATATGGAAACTGTTTTTTTGTTTTGCCAGTATTGTGGACTTTGGTTTTACAACTGGCTCATGTATTGCACCGTAAAACACTCGTTCTCTATGTTATGAGTGGTTGGGATGGATCCTATGACATGTTCGTGGTGAACACGATTTAGTTTATGGTATGGCCCAATTGGATGTGCAGGCCAGGGCTCTCCTTACCCTCGCTCCTGGCCCGCGGGTTTATACCAGGAGGTAAGACACAGCTCGCCTTTACTCACGATCTTCAATTATTTAAAAGAAATCCCAAAAAGTTCATTTTGTGAGTAGAGATTACACGATACTGTATTTATACACAGTAATCTATCCCCACGCAAAGCGCCTTATTACGTAAAATAATTGTAACTTTTCCAGTTATCTCTTCATATTCAACCTCCCAATCCCCCTTATTAATTGAGTGCCGTCTCTGACCCTTTTCAATTCAAGATTGTCCCTTTTGTACACAGGCTTCAAAAAATTGCACTGCATATGCCAAAATGAAGCCTTACCAATGCTTGGTAAAGAGGGAGAATGAATTTCCTCCCTTGAATCAATTACCTCTCTTTATACAGACAATACCATGAGGCTCGGGCTGTGCTGCCTGGCACTGCTTGTACCTTTAAGTTTGATCCACCAAAAACTCCAAGCTCCCTTCCACAGGGATTCACTAACACAGAGCAATTTATAGTATAAAGCAGCACAGGATTTTTAAGTCCAAAAATGCATCACCTTCCATTATCAACATTGAATATCATGCAACCTTACAGCCCAATGTGACAATTTCTAGATCCCTTTGCAACGATTTGCCAACATCCTATGAAGTTTTAATGTCGACAAAGTTTGTGTCGTCAGCAACCACAGAAACCTTGCTGACAATACCACTTTCAAATCATTAATAAATAGATTAAATAGAAGCGGGCCCAACACAGGAAACTGTGGCACCCCACTTAGCACTTAGTCCATAATGATGAAGCCCATTTAAAATACTCTCTGATCCTATTTCATGAAACAATTTTCTATCCAGGTACAAATGTAGACTCCCCCGACCAAACAGACCTAGCTTAGTCATTAGTGCCTATGGGGGGACGTATCAAAAGCATATGCAACATCCAGTAAACCTACATCTAATGCTTTTATACCAGGTCTATAATTCGATTTGTTAACCCAGATCAATTACCGTAATTATCAGTTACAGCCCATGTCTAGTATTGGAAAGAAGTTTAATTTTTCCAACGTTATTACAGGCCATATTTTAGCTGCGTGGACTATCGTTCATGCCAATCATGGCCAATTTTTAGAAACTCCGCTTGATAATAAAAAGCCTTATTAGCGCCCCCTTGTGTAGGGACAGGGGGCAATCTCTTGGTAATTGTTGTGCATGGTATTATGTTTTAATGTTGGAAGTTGTTTTGGTTTTTCTTATTCGGAGCTGCTTCACCTGGGTATGGTCTTATACAAGTTGGCCATTTATTATCCCCAAGTGGGATGAAGGGACGGGGGGGTGTGGGCGGTTATTGCGGCATGCCCGCTTTGGCACAGACATCTCTAGATAGACAGACAGACACAGGATAGAATAGATTAGGTACAGTGTCTGATCTCTAGATAGACAGACAGATACAGGATAGAATAGACTAGGTACAGTGTCTGATCTCTAGATAGACAGACAGACACAAGATAGAATAGATTAGGTACAGTGTTGGATCTCTAGATAGACAGACAGAGACAGGATAGAATAGATTAGGTACAGTGTCTGATCTCTAGATAGACAGACAGAGACAGGATAGAATAGATTAGGTACAGTGTCTGATCTCTAGATAGACAGACAGAGACAGGATAGAATAGATTAGGTACAGTGTTGGATCTCTAGATAGACAGACAGATGGACAGACACAGGATAGAATAGATTAGGTACAGTGTCGGATCTCTAGA
>JAACNH010001790.1:0-29372 GCA_019447015.1 Hymenochirus boettgeri
TCAAGACTTACCTTGTCAGCTCACTCATCAGACTTACCTTGCCAGCTCCATCGTCAAAAACTTACCTTGCCAGCTCAACTCATCAAAACTTACCTGACCTTGCCAGCTCCATCATCAGAGACTTACCTTGCCAGCTCCATCCTCATAGACTTACCTTGTCACTCCATCATCAAAACTTAACCTGTGCCAGCTCCATCATCAAAAAACTTACTCTTGCCACTCCATCATCAGAGACGTACTTGCCATCTCCATATTCCCGAGACTTACCTTGCCAGCTCCATCATCGAGACTTACCGTTGCCAGCTCCATCATCAAGACTTACCTTTGCCAGTTCCAGTACCATACTCACAGGCCTGTTTCAAGTGACTGATTCTGCCTGCCTGTTCCCAGTATCCTGCCTTCTCTCCAGCAGCACCTAGTCTCCATTTTCCTCAGCCTAAACATTCCCCAGCATCTCTGTATCCAGTTCTGCAATTCCAACAGCCATCGAGCGCCTCCTCCGAATAAAGCGTACTCGTAATACCTAGGGCCTCCCTGCCGATTATTACAGGAATCAAATCTGGTTACTGGGTGGCAGAATGCAGTGCAGTCATTGGTGTGATAGAAAGTAAGTTAATGGGCTTCATGGAATAAGTCAACGTAAAAAACTATAACGATCTGGGTGGGTGGGGAAGCTCGGTATCATTCTGAACCAACCTTGGATTTATAGTGGTGGTTTCCCCTAGGAAACCACCAATTCCCACTACTTCCTGGTTTCCCTAGGATTCTTGTTTCCAATGAAGTGATGGATTGCGGTGTCATCATCCCACTAGAAGAAGCAGCCATCAGAAACATTTTAGAAGATCAGTATGGAGACATAACTCATTATATCATTATGGCGATTGGTTTTTTATGATCGGTATCATAAATCTAAAACACGATCATAAAAAGGCAATAATTGATCGTAGCTTTACGATTGCCCATAGAAAACTTTTATTTTTTCCCCGCTTTTCGTGTTTTTTGGAATCTACACTATTGGGCAACAGTTCTGGAGCACCCAGCAATTAGTATTGAGGTAACAGGCCATGTGCATTGTTAACAAGGAAGGCCCTTCCCATTTTTCTTCTCTCACTAAAAGACACAAACTATATACTGAACATATATTGCCATTTTAGATAATTTATATTCAATTTGTCATTTTAAGTATATCTCCTAGAGACGCACACTGTCCGAAGCAGGACTTTTAAATGCGCCAGCGCGCTTGTTTTTCCGGGTCGTGGTGCATGTCACGTCACTTTTGCTGCTTGTTGCCCGACTGCCTCTTCTCTGAATGGCAGGTGTGCCGTCTGAGCTAAAAGCTCATTCTTCCTCATGGACCCTGATATATATATATAATAATAAAGTTATATTTTATAACCTACATATTTATATATATCTCCTAGAGTGTTCCATATTCAAGATATATTAATAAAGAAACCGTCCCTACAGTACGACAAACCGAGAAGAATGCTTTTCTACTTATATCGAAAATCTATCCCCACCCATACACATATGAAACCATTCATCTTGATGAATTTGTTAGGTCAACACCAGTGATAATAATTAAGGTACAACCCCTTTACTTCATTTGGCAGGTTTAAACCATTTGTCCTTTTTGTTTCCAGAGTATTTCCTAAAATAATATTCAAAGTATCCTCAGTACATTCCTCAAAAATTAGATATTCCCTCTCATATTTTTAGTACGAGGAATGTGATGCGGGCCATTTTTATATTGTGGGGGGGTGGAAATGGAACAATACAGTCAACTATTCTAATGTCTCGTGGGATGGATTTTTTTGTTTTTATTTGTCAAGGAAAAATCTTTGGCTTCTTCGTGATCCAGCTTGAATTCAAACTCATCAGAACAGAATTTGTCCGGAGATAAAACATTGCCTTGTGCTACTCGTTTAGATTTATTAATGACCAAGTCAAGCTGGTTTGGGACGGTTTCGACCTGATATGAGAGGCCCGATGATCTTCTCCGAGGTCAACAAGACTTCCCATGAATATGAAATGGCAGTAATAAAAAGAAAAAAAATCAGAAAATCGGTTTTTAGAAAGTATGCCCCCGCTCCAGTCTACCTTAACTCGGCACTCGTATCATCTCACTCTCCCTCCAAAAGAGAACCCTCAACCCTATACTTCAGTCTATAGGGTGGCTCCCATCAACAAACTCTCACATTCAATACCTGCGTTGAACCTTGAAATCCCTTCTCTCTACTGCACCTCCATAATTCTTTACTCTTTGTCCTTATGTTCCACTGCCATGCCCTCCGTCCTCGCACGGAATCTTGTCCACAACCCCATAACACTGCGCTCCCACCTTAACCATTCTCTCTTGCTGCTCCCTACCTTTATAACTTCTCTCCCTCTCCTCGCTTCGCCTGGTGACATCCCAATAATACTTTTAAAAATCTAGATTGTTATCCTACCTTTCTGAGGGCACCACACTACAAATGATTGTTACTACCCACCTCAATCACTTTATACGCATCCACCACTGTATCTGTATGTTGACCCACTCATTTAGATTGTAGCTCTTTGGGACCGGTATCTCATTCCTAATGTGTCAAGGCATACTGCTTTTTCAGCAATTTATCCATATCTATATATTATATATATATATATATATAATAAAGGCCTTATAGTAGATGTTCCTTTTTCACCTCATTTCAGGGAGATTCAATACATGTTCTTATCGTTTAAAATGGTGCTAATTTTACCCAAACCATCAGATCTATTTAACATTTGAAAGCCAACATCTATTGGTTGGGGCAAGTTAGCACCTTGTAAACGATCAGAACTTTTATTGAATCTCCCCTTAGTATATAAAAAGTTTCAATTCAAGGCAGCAGTCCGATTAATATCTTTCTTGATGTTTTATTCGTTATCAAACATAACAGCTCAGGTATTCATATTGCAACGTTACGGGTATTCTACTACCCTTTCTCAAGCTCAGCCCCCGAGTCATCTTATAGGTAATTTCCCCCTCACATCCTCTTTTAAATAACTATCACAGTAAATGACTCATTACGAACCTGGTGGTCAGCATGGAAATTTCACTTTTTCTTTTAACATATACAGCGTTTGATACATACAGTTCATATTAATGCCATTAGAAAACAATATATTCATATAGTACCGTATTTACTTAAATATATTTTTTTAGTTTCCCGACCGTCACAAACCTAACCATGGTCTCAGGAAAAACTGTGCTTATAAAAAAAATATAAATCGTGAGTCACGATTCAAGCCAGATGAGCCATTGTCCTCAGGCGCTTTATCCTCTTACTCCTTTTGAGCTCCATTGCCTATCATCACCTCTTAGAGGTGTGGATTACTGATCTAGTACCGTAAAAAAATTCAGTCACTTGCATTGTGTCCTACGTCTATAATGCATGGGGGCGTTAGGGGTGGTGTGGCTTCAGTGAAATAGATGATTGATAGATCACTTGCATTGTGTCCCTACTTCTATAAAATGCGTGGGGGCGGGTAGGTTGGTGTGGCTCAGTGAAATAGAGATTGATGAATCACTTGGCATTGTGTCCACTCTTATGAAAAATGCGTGGGGCGGGTAGTCGTGGGTGTGGGCTCAGTGAAATACTGATTGATAGACACTTGCATTGTGTCCGACTCTATATATGCGTGGGGGCGGTAGGTGGGTGTGCTCAGTGAAATAAGCATATATGGCAAAATTGATTACATGTATAAGACCCCTCAAATGTTTATTTTTTTCTTTCCCTTGTAATTTGGGGGGGGGATTAATGAAATAAATTCGTCCTTAAACTGTGGCAATGTACACCATTGTAACATTTGTCATCCCTTTCTTCTATCCGTAAGCCAAAGTGACAGCTTTTTTTGTCGGTTTTTGTATTTTAAGTTTTTGGTACTCTGGCTACTATGGACCCATTGTTTTACTTCTTCTATAAGTTACTCATAGGATACTGCTGAAATTCTTCAATGTTAGGATACATATCCCTTAAAATGTGCCAATGTTTTTCTGACAACCTTCAAACACGTAACTCAATGCACCCAAGTGACTAATAACGATCCTTTTACCTTTTTGTGAGCAGTTTTCTTAACAAGAATCTGATGTCCGACCTCTACTAGAAATAGAAGGTCACAATCTTTAAAACCTTCATTCAACTTCCTCCAGCATTAACTGTCGGTTTTTTTACCAGTGATCTCGGCAAACCTACTCATGCACTATGAGAGTTATAGTTGTACATAGCTGCCTGTTTCCTACTACAGTGACATCCGTATAGATCCCATTGACATTAGAGCTTTGATGATCTATAACGATATAGATCTATATGGTTAACCCAGCCAAAATCACACTAAGGCAGACTTTAATGATTAGACTTTGTTGGTCTAATCTAATATCTATCTGTGCTTTTCAGGAGTGCGGTTCTAACCTTCCGATGTTCCTGCGACATCCATTCATTTTGGTGACATCTTGGGAATGTGTGATTCACAGGAGCTGGCAGTTCAACAACTTTTGCATTAAGGGAACATTGCACTTTAATCTGCTATAGTGTGATAGTTTGAGGGGCCATGAACACTGCACATTGTATTGACTTGATGAGAAAAGTTTTTCTTTTCACAACTATTCTGCTTTCCTGAAACCAACCGTCACCGCTTTAACTCATGCGGTTTCCTCCCGGAACGTGACCAAGAAAGCAAGTACCGGCTGGGTACCCGACCGATGCAGGCCCAAACTGGTTTACTTTTGCAAAACAACCAGTTTTTTTATTCAATGTGCAGCGTATTTTGCAGACTTGATGCCACTGCATGCCCAACCATGCTTTAGTTGGAGTTTGAGTTTCCTCTGGATGCCAAGTTTGGGGTTACTTATGGGATAATATGGGATTACTGTCCATTTAAAGGGCACTAATGCCGTCAAACCATACAGAAATCAGAAGCAGTAGTGTCACAAGATTTTCTGCCCTCGGTTTGTACTCAAGTCCAATCACTTTACTTCTGACTTTTTTTCTGGTAAAAATATGTACCATCGGATTTATACTTGGGTCATTTTATAATTCGAGTAATATACAGTAAAAACACATGGGAGTTACACCCTGCCCCTTGCCCCTTTAGAGCTATACTGTAGCATTTGCAAGCACCAAGGGTCCAGAGCTGGTAGCTAGTCCAATCTGCCTCTCTCTATCGTTCTGTGCAGTTGCATGCAATCCGGCAGGTTCCAGCAAACAACTTTAAAATAAACGTAGGTGACAAGTTACTAAACTTTCGTATAACACTTCAGGGACCAAAATTGTGGGAAGTGCGCTGATGGCAGTACATTTAAGGATAATTTGAATTTGTCCCCACCTCCTCGTGGATAAATAAAACTCACTCCCATGCAGGGCGGCTGGTCTCCACAAGACTTCTATCAAACAGATAACTGTCGAGCTGGATCCTTGATCTCTTCCTATCTTTAGTCATGACGCACATGAGCGCTAAGACGGAGGCAGGTTGTGACAGCATGCCATCTGCTATTTAGAAGCCATTCAGTTGTCACGTCTGGTCAGGTAATTTAACCTGAATAAACTATCGCTACTCTCCTGTGAATTAAAGTAATGCTAAGCTAGAAGGTAAATGACAGCCTTGTAAAGTTCCATATGATTGCACGGCACACCCATGGTTATAGCCCATGCACATCTCACGTCTCACCCCCCCCCCACACACCACACTCCATGTTATGGCGTCTCAGACGGTTGCTACAGTAAGTACAATGTCCAATTGTTTCTGTTTCTAGATCCCTCAAGTATAAAAACTACTGGTGTTTCCCCAAACAGAGATACTAGCAGAGTCAACGTTACATATTTATTTGACAGGATAATTCATACCATAAAATAGCCACAAAAAACCACACAATAAATACCAATACAAAATATCCTATAGATGGACAACGTGACATTGAGATGTATCCATCTTTGCGCAACCGCTATGTCTTACTTACAGACAATTGCATACACAGTATCCTCCAAGCCCTCCCGATTGTCCGGGGAGTCTCACTTATTGTGGGGTTGTTCCCGTGATCCACCCGGACTTTCCATACTTGAGTTCTCCTCCCTAGTCATCCCACCCCTTTTAGTGACCACGCCCCAGGAACTGACCCTAACCCCGCTCTCCCACCAACACCTAGACTGCTGGCCCCCACCTCTGTCTTGACTTCAACCGCCTCCCCCCTCCACTGACGTCACAACCCCTTATCCCATCCCTGCCCGGAAAGATTGAAAGGGCAGGGTGTGATTCTGGCATCCACATAATAGGCCCCATCTAGTGCTGGTTGAGATAAAGTGAAAGAAAACATGTCATTGTTAGTTTGTCATTCTGCAACTATGGAATTGGATCTATATTTGCAAATTCTGACACGTGGATTCTGTTACATATCCTATATTGCCCATGTATAGAGCGATAGTAAAATGGAGTTTGTCCCTAATGCTCTAGAACCTTAGCCTTACCCAAATTCTATGCACCAAGGTGGCCCCTCGCATAGTTGGGTGCAGGGTTTCGCTGCCAATGAAGAACGGTTTGACAATCCAATAATTACTAATAAATAAATAATGAACACCCCATTAAATGTATTAGAATTGCACACATACAACTAGAACGTGTTCGTGTTTTATGCATTAAGTCCACATGTATATAGGTTTATCTGTAAATTGAATGTTCTAACAAAAGGGCAATAGGAGTGTGAAGGATGAGTACAGCCTAACTGAAGTAGGTAATGCATCCGTGGTCTGAGAATGTGTAACCAGTAAACGCTGTACACCACATTATCTTGCATTTTCCTGGGATACGCTTGTGTGTGTTAGGGCCTGCCTCATAGCGCTTCCTCAATCAGAGATTGGCGATCCTACCTAACCAAATGTGCAAGGAGACACTGCATAGGTTCTCTCTCTTCTCCCACTTGCTGGACCTTCTAGGAGGGGCCTGCAGTCCGTCTCCTACTTATGGAGATGAGACGCTGCCCATTAAGGTTCTCCTCCTTTAGGAGGGCCTGACGATCCGATTCAACTCTTAAGGGAGAGATCAGCGCCGCGCAATTAGGTTCTGCTTCCTATCATATGTGGACGTTTTGGGAGGACCTGGCAGACCGAACTCAACCTTAAGTGAAGAGAGACGCCTGCCCATTGGTTCTTCTCTCTCTCCCCTTTAGGAGGCCTGGGCAGCCCGACTCAACTCTTAGGGAGAGTCCGTCTGCCTATTAGTAGGTTCTCCTCCATGCATTTGTCCCCCTTGGCTGGACCTTGAGGGAGGGCCTGGTCAGACCGACTCAGCTCCTCAACACTCTTAGAAGAGCGACCTGCCCATTATGTTCTCCGTTTCCTTCCTCCTTTTTTTTTTTTTTGTCTTTTTCTTTTTGATTTTTTTTTCTGCCTTTTTTGGTTTTTTTTTTTTGGTCTTTTTTTTGTCCTTTTTGGGGGACTTTTTTTTGGGGGGGGGGGGTTGGGGAGTGTTTAATTTTGGGGGGGCTTTACAATCATTTTAGAGGTCCGAGCCAGTAGAGGAGAGGATATCACCTAGTCTCTATTGAGAACAACTCGTTCCACTAACCTGATTTTCAGATGGAGGAGAGGATCGGCTCCCATAAGATAACGGGAACCATTGGAGGTAATACCTATCACCAGAGTGTGTCACCCCACGAACGCTAAGACAAGCCCTAATTACACACGTACAGATTTTACATGTTCTACTTCAGTCTTGGCCCTAAACTGTGTCGTTCCATTTTGCTCCTGGAAGATTGGGAATTGGAGTTGTTTTGTGTTCAATGGTTCCGTGGTCTTGTGATGGGCCTGGGGAAGTCTCCCCCCAGGCCATAACGCTGTGGTGAGTTACTCTTTTGTAATGATTGTTTTATATCTCACCCCAGCCAGAAATTGGGTTAAGTAAGAGGAGGGGTTATTAGTCACCAAGTGGGTGTTGTTATATAGTCATTTGTTTGTCAGTGTGGCTGATCATGATAGATTATATACTGAGACACTTGGTGCTAACAAAATAACAATTTTTGGGAAAATGTTACAGAAAGACAAACAACTTGGGTGTAGGCGTATATTGTGTGAATTTTCCTCAAATTCCTTCAATAAGGGTTTATTTTACTTCCACTATACTGGGATTAGTGTCGTTTAAGGTGTCTCAGGCCTCCAGCCTATATTATATCTTTATCAAGACTCCACATTTCCACCTTTAATCAGCTGTTTTTATCTCTATTGACCACACTTTTTTAGGGAATTCTAGAGCAGCCACCTTTCTTCCTTAGTTGAGATCCTCCCCCTGATTCCCTTTTATTGCAGATCTCTTCTGTTATGATAAGGATCTCTTTGTGAAAAATCTCAATAGGTAGTTGCTTAAACCTCATATTCTAATATCTTCAGATCATGGTAATATCTATCTTGCGTTACCCCCCTGTAATTTCAGTTTTCAGTTAGTAAAGCTATTGTCATCTACAGATTTCTGACCTTGTCCTCTAGATGCACATTACTCTCCTTAGATCTCACACATCATGTGATTTTCCTATCCATGGATATCCAAATTCTGCTTGGGTATGTTTATCTGTAAACTTTACACAAATAAGTTTTCTTGCAAACAAATGTAAAATCTTTATCGCCCTCAATTTTATCCAAGTGTTATAGTGCACAGATAACCTTTTTGCCAGGAGGTGACTTTTCAGCCTCCCCCAGTTTCTAAATCACTCAGTTCAAACTTTATACATGTATTTGGTTACCTGTAATACCATCTTCTGTGTCCTTCCTTTTTTGTATCCCACCTCTCTCGTCCTCTATCTTGGTGGGAGGTCTGTTGGTCTTTTTCCTTCCCTCCTCTCCTGTCTTCTTGAGACCTTGTGGGTTAGGATCCTGTCTCTGCTGTATTTGCCTTTTGGATAAATAAGGCACCCCAACTAAATGAATAAACGTGTCTCCACTTTATAATCATTATTATCTCCTAGTAAACTTCTTTTGCTTTCCTAAATTTTTGTCTCTCTTTGCAGTTTTATCCATATCCTTCTCAATTATATTGTTAAAGCAATTTCTTCATTATTGTTTAAGGTTGAATTTTTCACCTCTTGATCCCTATTGAGTATGTTTTTAGCCTCCAATATTTTCCTTATCCAAACTCTCACATATTTGGTATTTTGCTCTACTAAAAGTCCTCATAAGCTTCAACTGAACATTCAATAGACCCGTATCCACACCTTCGTTCGCATTTTATTAAAATTGCCCATCAGTATCTTTATCTAGGATATTCTTACCTCTTACCCCAGTTGTCACAAGATAATACTGTAGATAGAATATAGGTTTTCCTAAACTAAAACCTAATCGAGATTTTTTCCCTCAATAGCATGTTCCACTAATTAATATATTTTGAACCGATGGAAAAAGAATCCTAAGACTTAATAACAGGGAATCTCAGCTGGAGACAATTCCACTAGGAAGTAATAGGCTGCTCTAGAATCCCATAAAAAGTGTGGTCAAATAGAGATAAAAAACAGCTGATAAAGGTGGAATGTGGTAGTCTTTGATACGATAATATATGGCTGGGGCCTTGAGACAACTTAAAGACACTAATCAGATGTGGAACGTAAAAATACAACCCTATTGACGGAATTTTGGAAAAATTAAGGTGATGAGTTGGATGAGTCATAGGGAGAATCTTTGATTAATTCAAGGAATATGCTTTTCTCTGTACAACACCACAAGCCAACTATTTCCGACCTTCTATCACAGTCCAAAAATTCACAACAAAAATAGAAAATCCCCAGGAAGACCGCTCATTTCCGGCATTCAAGGACCCCATGGAAGGGTTGAGTAAGTAATGTGGTTACAGTCTAGATCGCCTTTCTATACACACTCCCCTGCTTACGTCAAGACACCACGAGACGGTTCCGAGAGATTGAACACATAAGTACCAAGAGGGCACGTTCCTCGTCGAACTATGGATGTAGAGGGATTATCCTCTATACCACACAGTGGGTCTGGAAGGAATAAACTATTTCCTAAAGATGAAGAGGAGTATAGAATATCAAAGAACACTCAACTAGTGAATAATATGGTTTGGAATTGATTTGCAGAAGAATTACTTTATATTTGGACGGACAGATAATGTACCATCAACACGAGGAGCGCGTGAGGTGCACTTTGTGCTCGCAACGTATGCATGTCTACATCTTGGAAAGTGGTACTTACATACCAGTAACCAGAATGTTTCAAAAGGGTAAAAGAAAGACGTGATGATTTATTAATATGATTACTTATGTAGATACAGGTCTTCATCATTTGGAAAGGGTCTGAGAGGATCTGGTAATCGGTAATCAGAACTGAATAACAATAGTTATAATATCCATTGACACTTATTTAAGTACAAAAAGTATTGAATTTTTGGATCTATTGTTACAATGAACGTAGGTGGCCAAGTGGTGAGTCGAAACATGATCGAAAACCGACGGTCTGTAAATGGCGGTTCTCCATGCGGAAAGGTCACTATCTCCCATAACAACCGAAAAGAGGAATAACCGGGAGGAAACATTCCTTATGAATCAAGAAGACAATTGTACAAACAAAAATACATTGAAAAACAAGGCAAATCAATGGGGGCGAAGATTTTGAACAGAGAGGTTACTCAGAGACAATCTCTATTCCAGGCAAAACGAAAGCTTCTTAAAAAATCGAATGGTCTTCTGATGGAAGAAAGTGGACAGACGAAAACGGATCAAAGATAATACAATAGGATTATTACAAATTCATTTTACATTGGGAAACATTAAGACATGCTTCAAGAACATTGGTATCCTACTAAAGGAAGATCAAGATCTGAAAATAGGTAAAACAAACCACAAATTACGCTGCTAGAACAAGCACATCTCTAAAAGAAGCATCTTGTGCCGAAAGCCACTATGTAAGAAAAACCAAGACAAACTGCAAGGGTAGATGGCCTAGGAATTCCGAACTCATTGAAATAGAAAAAGGTTGGCTAATACAATGTTGTATAATATAATGGTCAGGAAAATACCTTTCTCCACACGATATGGACGAAAAATATGAAGTTAAAATGCTTCTTACCATACAGTCGAAATTGTCATAAATGGTGATTTCCTGTAAATGTAAAAACAATATGTTGGGAAAAACACAGGAGAAAATGACTGTACCATACAGGAAGCATATATAGGCTATAATTAATAGAGCCACAAACAAAGTAGTGTGGCCAAGATGTGATACACAGAACACAAGGAACCCTATGCCATAAATTTGGGGCGCATTGAACAGGTTATCAATAGGAATTAGGGGTGGAGAATAGAAGCGTGTTGGTTACAATGAGAATTACCTGGATTTCCAACTGGCACAAGTGCCAAAGGTATAAAATGAGACGTTCATTTTGTCATGCTTCCTTGAATCACAATATATACATGACAAGCAAGCAGTATGATATACAACTACACAACTAACGCCAGAAAGATAGTATAAAGAGAATTTCTTTCCCTTTAAAAACTTTAGATTTCTCCTATAAATAGCCCCATCAACACTGCCTCTAGTTAGGATGATATAGAACATAGAGTGAGGATTACATAATATGACTTTTTAAGGGCCATGCACACAAAATAGGGTTTTTAACTTTCATCTATTTATCTTAATATAAGATGTCTTTCATAGCCTGACACTTTTTAGAAGGTTTAATGGTAATCCTATTTTCGTGGGTGAATAAGGTAACGTCATAGAGGAGACGTTCATGATGTGGTTTAAATTGGGATTCCTCGGTAACCTTGTAAACCAACGCCCTGTATGAAGTCACGGGTCGCGTAACGAAACGTCGTCGGCGTTCTCTAGCGTGGTTTGTGTACATGAGCGGCTTGGTCGGTCTGGACCAGATGTGAAATTGGGATCTATAACATTTGGTAACGAGACATACGTGGGAAACAAGAGGGAAGTTGTGTCTCCGAGTAAGGTCTGTCCACATCCTCTTGAATTCGGGAGAGCTCTCGGAGGTAGATGGTTCGTGATATTGTTGAGATATCGGCTTCTGACATTTTTAGTCTATTGTGTATTTGATTATAGTCTGTGCTTCTCATCCCCGTAGCCTTTCAGCAACATAATATAGTTAATTGTTTTGGATTACAATCTGAATACGACCTGTAATCTTCTACTACCATTACCGGCATGTACCACAGCGCCTCAATATGTGTAATGATAGGTGTGTTTGGGTGGTTGGGAGAGAGACTTGGGTAAGATGTAAGCTCTAACCTGAAAGGCTGTCTGCGTATTCTACTACCTCTCTTTCTGCTTCTGGTTCTTCAGTTAAGCACATCATTGATGCATAGGGTAAACTTTGCAGCCAATGACTGAACTATTCAATTTATTGAAATGATGTTATTGTGACATTTTGGGGGGGCAATCCCCTTTGGCAGGTCAACACTCAGGTACATACCTGTTTGTGGTTAGCACCAGAGAGCAGGGCACCACACAGGTGTGCAGGAACATATTTGCATTGACCTGAATTCTATTCCTTAACTTCTTAGCATTGGAATGAGTGAGGTTGAAACTTTGAGAGGGAAAGAAGGGGGAGACCACAATTTTGCTGCATTACAGATGTCTTACGTCCCGTACCGCTGTCTTACTTGTCTTTTTGGGTTGGGGGGGGGGGGGGGATATACTTATATGTATCAGGAGATAACAGTTCCTTTAAATACAGAAAATCTAATCTTCTCTTAATTAACCCACAGATACCAAGACTATGCTATCCCACCGGACATGAAAAAAGATACCAACATACTGTACATACTGGGCAATTCCTCGCTGCCACATTGGCCTTTCATCATTATGGGGTATGGTTATCTTCCTAATTGGTTACTTTTAAATAACCCTCTAACCACTTCGCTGACCTGTAATTTTACCCAAGATGATATTGTTTTGGAGTTGTATACAAATTTAAGTATACAATTAACCAATTAATGAAACAAAGCGGTTTGTGTTAGCTGGGGGGTGTTCTGTCAGTGTAATACTTCACTTTTCAAAATACACAGCCCATGAGGTTAATAGGTTAAAGTTTCCCAGATATACTATATAAAGTATATATCTATATAGATATAATAATATAATATTAGTACTATACTTATATATAAATATATATAGTCTTCTCAATAACCTACATAAAACTGTAATATTGATTATTTGTAGTGAATGAAGGAATGTGTGTCGGGTGGGGAACGAGTTGTTTAAAAAACAAAGGTACATTGCATGCTGTTACATATCTGTTCTATGTCTGAGCGAGGCAGTAATCTGCTATAACAAACTGTAAGGCGGGTCTGTTTGATATGATGGCTGTCACTTCTAGGGGGCAAGTGCTGCAGATATAGTGGCTTATAGTGTAGACTTAGATGTCTTTCCAAAACAAAGAGTGGATTTATGGGGGTCCTTTTTATAAATCACCCAGTACCCGCAGCCTCCCCCCCCCCCGCCCACGAGATTTGAGGCCTGCCCCTGAATCAACACTATGAAGTTAAACTGTTCCTTCAGCTTATCCACATATGTTTAATGATGTGCGATTCATGTTTTTAAAAACAGCTGATCCACGGAGGTTTTGAGCGAAGATTATTCAGGCCCTCTTACTTCTTCGGGCCCCCCCTAGACCGGGCCTGATGTAGCCACTTAATTTGGTGAAGAGACTTTAGTTCACCTTTTAAGGTACACTGGCCTGTTTCTGTTTATTGGCAGCTGTGGTTTTTTATGGTTAAAGTTTTTCTGTTGCCGCTGGCTTCTCTACTAGATGCACCAAAGCTATGTGCTATCATTATTATTATTATATGGATTTTGATTAGCACCAACATCTTCCATGGCACTTTACCCCGTTACTAGTCTATACATCACATACAGGGTAATACTGGTAACAAAGTTATACATATTAACATAGCAAGTAGAAACATAACTTGTGATGAGTTTCTTATACATCGACTACCGTGATACAATAGGAGAGAGGTCCCCTGTCCCAAAGAGCTTACATGTCTAGAGGATATGGGGGTGATGACATAAGGTTGCAGGAGTTGGTTGGACGTACATAAATGATTGGCATTGGGGTGTGAAAGGCGGTTGGATCTTATTGGGTAGTAATGGGTACATTTTAGAGTCCGGTTATATGTGCCTGACGAGGTGGGTTTTTAATGATGTTTAAGTTTTGAGAGGATGGAAGCGTGAGACGACGATGGAGGGTCTCCAGAGCAGAGGGGCAGCACGAGTAAAGTCCTGAATACGGCATGGTAAAGGTGACCAAGGTGAGAGAGGAGGAGATCGTTTGGCGGAGCGGAGTGTGGCATCTGGACGATATCGTGGATCAGCTCTGAGCGATATGAAGGGCTGGGTTGGATAGTGCTATTATAGGTAGGGTGAGTATATGATGCTCTGTTGAGTTTTATTAGGAATGGGTGAGATATGGAGGGGCTGTGTTTGCGATCGTGCTTTATAGGATAGGGTAGATATATGGGAGGAGGGGCTGTGTTGGATAGCGCTTTATAGATAGGCGTAAGATATATTGGAGGCTGTGTGTGATATGCTTTATAGGTATCGGCTAAGATATATGGAGAGGGCTGTTGTTGGTAGTGCTTTATAGGCTACGGGTGAGATATATGAGGGGCTGTGTTGGATAGTGGCTTTATAGGATAAGGGTGAGATATATGAGGGCTGTGTTGGTAGTGCTTTATATGCATACTGGTGAGATATATGGAGGGCTGTGTTTGATAGTGCTTTATAGATAGGGTGAGATACATGGAGGGCCTGTGTTGATAGTGCTTTATAGGATAGGGTGAGATATATGTGATGGCTGTGTTGGATAGTGCTTTCTATAGGATATGGTGAGATATATGGAGGCGGTGTGTGGGATAGTGCTTTATAGGATCGGGTAACGATATATGGGAGGGGCTGTGTTTGGACAGCACTGCTTTAGGATAGGGTAAGCATATATGGAGGGGCTTGCGTTGGATGTTGCTTTATAGATAGGTGAGATATATGGGTGGCTGTGTTGGATAGTGTCTTTATAGGATATGGTGAGATATATGGGAGGGGCTGTGTTGGATAGCGCTTTATAAGGATAGGGTGAGATACTTGGAGGGCTGTGTTGGATAGTGCTTTATGATAGGGTCTGAATATATGGAGGGCTGTGTTGGATAGTGCTTTAATATGGATAGGGTAAGATATATGGAGGGGCTGTGTGGGATAGTGAGCTTTATATGGATAGGGTGATAATCTCGGAGGGTGCTATTGTTGGATAGGTGCTTTATAGGATAGGTGAAGATATACTGAGGGCTTGTGTTGGATAGTTGTCTTTATAGAAGGGTAAGATTTGGCGTGGGCTTGTTGGATAGTGCCAATTTATAGAGGATGGGTAAGTCTGTGCGAGGCGCCTGTGTTGGATCTGTTTATCAGGAATAGGGTGCGATCTATGGGGAGCTTGTGTTGATCTATGAGGGCTCTGTTGGATATGTGCTTTATAGACTAGGGTGATTATATGGTGGGGTGGGGCCTGTGTTGGATAGTGCTTTATAGGATAGGGTGAGATATATTGAGGGGCTGTGTTGGATATTGCTCTTATATATAGTAAGATATATGGAGACGGGGCTGTGTTGGATAGTGCTTTAATATGATAGGGTAGAGATATATGGAGGGGCTGTGTTGGATTGTTTATAGGATAGAGTAGATATATATGCGAAGCTGTGTTGGATAGCGCTTTATAGGATAGGGGAGATATAATGCATGCGCTGTGTTGGATGTCTTTATAGGATAGGTGAGATTACATAGAGGGTCTGTTGTTGGATACGTGGTTTTTATAAGATAGGGGTGAGATATGTAGGGCTGTGTTGGATAGTGCTTTTAGGATGGTGTGGATTATGGGGGCTGTGTTGGATAGTGCGTTATAGAATAGAAAAAAAACTAGGGGGGGGGGGGTAGATATATATGGAGGCTGTGTTGGATAGTGTTTTATCGGTAGGTGGAGATATATGTGAGGGTGCTGTGTTGGATAGTGCTTTATAGTAGGATAGTGTGGATATATGATGGCTGTTTTGGCATAGTGTTTATAGGTACGGGTGAGATATATGGAGGGCTGTGTTGGATAGTGCTTTATAGGATAGGGTGAGATTATGGAGGGCTGTGTTGATGCTGGCTTTCATAGGATAAGGGTGACGATATATTGAGGGCTGTGGTTGGAATGTGCTTTATAGATAAGGGTAATGATAATTGAGGGGGCTTTGTTGGAGATATGTTTAACTAGATAGGTGTGAGCATCTACTGGACGGCTGTGTTGGATAGTGCTTTATCGATATGTGATATATAGTGTCATGCGGGCTGTGTTTGGATAGTGCTTTATAGGATAAGGGTGGAGATACATGGAGGGGCTGTGTTGGATAGCCTTTATAGGATAGGGTGAGATATATGGAGGGGCTGTGTTTATATGCTTTATAGGCTAGGGTGCATATATATGGAGGGGCTGTGTTGGATACGTGGCTTTATAGGAATAGGTGTAGATATATGGGGGGCTGTCTTGGTAGGCGCTTTATAGGCATAGGGTGGAATATATGGAGGGGGCTGGTGGTTGGATAGTGCTTTATAGGATAGGGTGAGATATATGAAGGGCTTGTGTTGGATCGTGCTTTATAGGACACGGGTGATATATATGGATGGCTGTGTTGATAGTGTCTTTTATAGGTATCGGTCATATTGTACGATGGAGCGGGGCTGTGTTGAGAGTGCTTTATAAGGATAGGGTGAGATATATGGATGGGGCTGTGTTGGATAGTGCTTTATAGGATGGTTGAGATCATGATGGAGGGCTGTTTTGGATGACGCTTTATAGGATATGGGTGATAATATGGTGGGAGCTGTGTTGGATGTGATTATACGGATGGGTGACATATATGGAGGGCTGTGTGGATAGTGCTTTATAGAATAGGTAATATATTGAGGGCTGTGTTTGGATAGCGCTTTATGGATAGGTGTAATATCTATGGAGGGCTGTGTTGGATGCGCTTTTAGGATATGGTAAGATCTATAGAGGCGTCTGTGTTGGATAGTGGTTTTATAGGATAGTGGGTGAGAATATATGGAGGTGCTGTTTTGATATGCGTTTATAGGATAGGGTGAGATACTATGGATGGGCCGTGGTGTTGGTGCATAGTGGCTTCTAGGGATAGGGTGAGGACAGTATGATGAAGGGGCTGTGTTGGATAGTTATACTGGTCAAAGATATATGGAGGGCTGTGGTTGATAGTGTTTTAATAGGATAGGGTAAGATATTGGAGGGCTGTGTTGGATATGCTTTTATAAATAGGGTGAGATAGTCTGGGGCTGTGTTGGAACGTGATTTTTTATAGGATAGGTGAGATATTGCATGGTGCTGTCGTGTTGGAATATGTTTTATAGGATTACGGGTGAGACTCTATGGCACTTGCTGTGTTGATATGTTTTACATAGGGATAGGACTATGATCTTGGAGGGGCTGTGTTGGATAGTGCTTTATAGTTGTGGTTAGATATATGGAGGGGCTGTGTTGGATTGGCTTATAGGATATGGTCGATATAATTGGAGGTCATGGTGTTGGTAGTGCTTTATCGGATAAGGGTAAGATATATGGAGGCTGTGTTGGTAGTGGCTTTATAGATATAGGGTAATGATCATATGGAGGGGCTGTGTTGATAGTTGCTTTATGAGGTACTGGTGAGATATAATGGATGGCTGTGTTGGATAGATTGCTTTGATACGTATAGGGTGAGATAATGGAGGGGCTCATGTTGGATAGTGCTTTATAGGATAGGGGAATATATAGAGGGACTGTGTTGGATAGGGCTTTAGGGGGGATAAGACGTACGATCTATGGAGAGACTGTGTTGAGTAGTGCTTTATAGGAAGGGGAGCGATATATGGGGGGCTGTGTTTGGATAGTGGCTTTATATGATACGGGTCAGATATATGGAGGTGCGTGTTTGGATAGTGCTTATAGGATATTGTGATATTATGAGGGGCTGTGTTGGTATGTGCTTTATAGGATAGGGTAAGATATATGGAGGGGATGTGTTGGTATAGTGTCTTTATAGGATAGGGTTGAGAATATGGAGGTAGGCTGTTGAATAGTGCTTTATAGGATAGGGTAAGATTAGGAAGGGCTGGGTGTGATAGTCTTCTATAGGATACGTGTAGATATATTGAGGGCGTTGGGATGTGCTTTATGGCTAGGTATTAAGATGCTTGTGATAGTGCTTTTATAGGATAGGTAAATTATGGAGTGAGGGGCTGGTTGGATAGTGCTTTCAAGATAGGGTGATATATGGAGGGGCTGTGTTGGACTAGTGCGTTTATAGGATAGGTAAGATATATGGGAGGGCTGTGTTGGATAGTGCTTTATCTGAGCGTAGGGAACCTATATGGATGGTCCTGTGTTGGATAGTGCTTATAGGCTAGTAGAGATATATGGAGGGCTGTGTTGGATAGTGGCTTTATGGTATAGTGAGATATATGGAGGGGCTGTGTTGGATAGTGCTTTAACGGATAGTGGTGAATATATGGAGGCTGTCTTGTTGAGTATGCTTTATAGGATATGGAGTGAGCATCTAGAGGGGCTGTGTTGGATAGTGCTTTTAGGATTAGGGTGAGATATATGGTGGCCCGGCTGTGTTGATAGTCTTATAGGATATGAGGGTGGAGATATATGGAGGGCTGTGTTGTAGTGCTTTATAGGATCGGGTAGATATATAGTGAGCTGTGTTGGTCTAGTGTTTAAGGATCGGGTAGATTAGGCTTTATAGTGAAGGATAGGGGGAGATATATGGAGGCACAAGCATAAAAAGTCAGGAGGGGGCACCTCTCTTCTGTGAATCTATGCTTCTTTATGATCACATTAACACACATCGTTTACAGTGGACGCACTTCCCTCTTCATCATGGGTGTAACCTCACATCCCCATGAGCACACCTTTTTAAAGACACTCCTTGTGATAGACGCACCCCTTTAACCAAGGGGAGAGGGCCGTGTTTCACTCATACGCCCAGTCTAGTACTGCCCTGTTCAATACTATCATCCCCATATCATGTGGGAAGCGATTGTATATGCAATTCACCCTCCATGTGCACAGATCACTGTTCTTCTAGTGGTACTCAGGGTCATTATGTGTCTTAAGAATTCGATGGTATCTTCAGACAATTTTGTTCCCTTTAACTATGGGCTGCTAGAAATGATCTATGTATACTCCCACAAAGTGTGCTAGACCGGATTTATTCCAAAACTATGGGTCTCCCTGGTGGGTGGTTAATATCCTGTTATCTAGCCAGCATGTAAAAGCCGGTATCTCAGGGTATTCACTAGTTAGAAATTCTTTAGTTGTTTTTATCATGATCGCCTTGGTCTAATGCTCCTTGCAATAAGTTTATCCACCTGTCTCTTACACCATGAGTAGGATCATTCTCTATAATATCTCGTAATAGTGTAACGTGTTGCTCGACTGTCTATTGCTTCCTGTTATATAGGAACGTATTTATTCGTATACTCAGGGCACCCCCCTTGTCTGCCTTCGTAATAATGACTACTTTGTTATTTTTCAGTTCCCTTAGTGCCTCATTTCTGTTCGTTAGGACAATTTACTTGTTATTATCACACACTTTTTTCGCACATTATTTTCTTACTTCATTCATACTCCATGTTTCAATCAACACTTCATATCCAATTATTGGTGAAACTAGGTACAACCTGACTTTTTTCTTAAGGGGTGGGGATTAACACCAGTATTCTTACTAACACACATTTTTAACTTAATTGCTTCTCATAAACTTAAACCATTCGGTTTTTAAAATCAAAGGTGTTTACCTTCCAGACGTGGGTGCAAACCCCAAACCCCCTTTCCAAAACTTCATTTGTTGTGGATAAAGTAAGTCTGATATATTTACACCAAATTCCTATTGCGATGCCCCTCCTTGTCTTGATCTGCCACTCCCGTTCCCTTTCTGCCCTCGATCTTTTTCTCTTTTCCGGCTCCTCCGTGCTTCTTCCTTCCGTCTGAGGGACTGTGGCCTCTGGCACTTTCTAAAAAATCCCCTCACTTGATACTGATGTATCCGATGATGCTCCGTCTCTGTGTCAGTCTCTGCTTTGCGGCGTCTCCACTCCCGCTGTTTTTGCTTGTGCGGGGGTTGCTAGAGTACGCTCTCCTTCCACTCCCCTGTCTCACTCTGCCGCGATCTGCCACGGTGCTGCCCGGCTCCCACCTGTATAGCTTCTCAACTCCGTAGTCTCTGGTTCCCTTCTAATTTCTTCTTAAGTTTAGCTGTAAGAGTTGTCCTTGGGCTGAGATGGAATTCTTCTCAATTTCTCTTCCTTATTTCTGTAAGGGCTTCTGTTTTAACAACCTTGAGTTCTGTCTCTGGCTGGTTATCTCTTCCGCCTTGAAAAAAATTTTTTATAGGCTGGCTGCAGTGTTCTATGGTCAGTAGATCGGTCCAGACTACACTTATTTAGTATCTGGTACCATTTTTCAATGTATCCTTGATCGTCCTTGGCCACACACTGGGCGTAAGTTTAACCCCTCAAACCCCTGGTATCCGTATTTGCCACTGCACTCCCTTCAAGCGCAAGGCTATGCAGTTGTGACTTATCTCCCTCTTGCTAAAAGTCCTCTAGCCTATGCTGCAGTCTTTTCGGAGTGTTAGGAGGCAATAAACTTCCAGTGTCGGCCACCGATTCCAATATTCGTTTTCTTCTGCTTCTGTGTAGCCATGTGTAGAACGCTCTTGCAGTAGTGATCTTAGCAATGTCTGCAAATGACATCCTTTGGTGCACCGAGGGTCTCCGGTAGAAACGTAATGCCTTTGCAAACAGGGTTCTCGGCCTCGGCACTCTCTTTTGGCAGTTTACCACAAACTTCTAAGGTGCATCCCTTCTCTTTGTCCCTCTACCATGGACCCACAAGCTATAGCACAAGCATAAAAAGTCATAGATGGGCACCATCTTCTGTGAATCTAGCTTCTTATTATTGGATCACATTACACAGAACTTTCGAGGACGCACTGTCCCTTTCATCAGGTGTACCCACACCCACATGCACAACCTTTTAAAGAACTCCGTGATAGACCACTAACCCCTTAACCAAGGGGGAGGGGGCCTGTGCCAACATGTTATATCCATAGTATCAAAAAGTCCAAAGTGCACAATAGTCCATTGTCCAACCACCAGGGAGACCCATAGTTTTTGGAATAATTCTGGTTCTAGAACACCATTGGGGAATACATAGATCCATTTGCCTAGCAGCCCATGTTAAAGGAACAAACTTGTCTGAAAGATACCATCGACTTCTTAAGACACATAAGACGCCTGAGTACACTAGAAGAGACAGTGATCTGTGCACATTGGCGTTTGAATCTGCTATATACATCTATCCACATGATTGGGTGATGAGTCATTGAAAGTGCATTACTAGACTGGGGGTTATATGTGAAACAATTACTTTATAATGGACGCTCCTGAACTTTGCCTCACAAAGAATTACTTCGTTCCATGACTAAATACAAATACTGTCACGCCCAAGGCACCCGTAGGGTGCACATTTGCACTCCACATAATGCTAAACATTTTTGTAGCCGACTTGAAAATATAAAAAAAAGTATGTGTTGGAAATGATGAAACTTTGGTGACAATCATAAGGTTATGTCCGATACGTAGACGACTCTTCTTCATTTGGAAGGGGGAACTGTCCCTCACTTAAGGATATTTGAATGAGGTATCTGAGATGAAGTGGCATCCTCACTTTATAAATTTCACTAACCTACGACAGACAATCCTCCACTACGCTGACGTATACTGGTATGATAACATGAGGTAAACATTGTACGATTTATACTTTAAAGAAACCGAATAGAATAATAATGTTGAGAGGAGCATGATAGCTCCATGCCAGTAAAATACTATTAAGGTTTACCCTACAGTCACTACGGGAAGTACGTAGATTGTAGAGGGATGACAAAGTTGCCAGTCCCCCAAGCAGCGGTTGGAAGAGATGTGTGATAATTTGTGGGCAAGGGGATATGAAGAGGTCACCTAGAGGAAGTGGTAAAAAAGTATGTGGTAGTCAAAAGACAATACTACTACGAACCCAAACACAGAATGGTAATATCTGCCCCCAAACACAATATGGTAATATGTGGTCACAAACACAGAATGGTACTATGTGCCCCCCAAACACAGAATGGTAATACATGTCCCCAAACACAGAATGGTAATATCTTAGTTGTCCCCAAACACAGAATGGAAATATGGTCCCCAAACACAGAATGGAAATATGTTTCCCCAAACACAGAATGGAAATATGTTCCCCCAAACACAGAATGGAAATATGTTCCCCCTTTCCCAACCCATTTTTGAATGGAATATGTTCCCCCAAACACAAGAAAGAAATTGTGGCCCCAAAACAGCCGGATAAATATGTGGGCCCAACACAGAATGGTAATATGTTCCCCCAAACACAGAATGGAAATATGTGGCCCCAAACACAGAATGATAATATGTTCCCCCAAACACAGAATGATAATATGTGTCCCCAAACACAGAATGGAAATATGTTCCCCCAAACACCGAAAAATTAATATTGTGGGCCCAAACACAGAATGATAATATGTGGCCCCAAACACAGAATGGTAATATGTTCCCCCAAACACAGAATGGAAATATGTGGCCCCTAAACACAGAATGATAATATGTTCCCCAAACACAGAATGATAAAATGGTCCCACCCCAAACACAGAATGGAAATATGTTCCCCCAAACACAGAATGGAAATATGTTCCCCCAAACACAGAAAGATAATATGTGGCCCCAAACACAGAACAATAATATGTGGCCCCAAACACAGAATGATAATATGTTCCCCCAAACACAGAATGGTAATATGTTCCCCCAAACACAAAATGATAATATGTGGCCCCAAACACAGAATGATATGTGGCCCCAAACACAGAATGATAAAATGTTCCCTCCAAACACAGAATGATAATATGTGGCCCCAAACACAGAATGATAGTATGTTCCCCCAAACACAGAATGGTAATATGTGGCCCCAAACACAGAACGGAAATATGTTCCCCCAGACACAGAATGGTAATTTGTGGCCTCAAACACAGAATGGAAATATGTGGCCCCAAACACAGAATAGTAATATGTGGCCCCAAACACAGAATGATAATATGTTCCCCCAACCCCAAACACAGAATGGTAATGTGGCCCCAAACACAGAATGATAATATGTGGCCCCAAACACAGAATGGTAATATGTGCCCCAAACACATAATGATAATATCTCCCCCCAAACACAGAATGGTAATATGTTCCCCCAAACACAGAATGGTAATATGTGGCCCCAAACACAGAATGGTAATATGTGGCCCCAAACACAGAATGATAATATGTGGCCCCAAACAGAATGGTAAGTATTGGCCTGTGTATGAACACAAGTCTGACCGATCACCATACCTCTGAGGACAGTCAGGACAGTGTACGCAGTTCTGACTACACATTGCTGACAGATTCCATTCACATACAATCGTAGTAACGTGTGTTTGAACCAAATTGTCCTATATATGTGATAAATGTTCCCTTTTGCTTCTTTCACTTCCTGTTTATAAACTGTGCACCCAGCAGGAAGTAAAGGGAAACATCTTACATTATATTTGCAAAAGCTGAACCTAGATACAAGATACTGCAACTGTATTTATTATCAAAATAAATAACTGAGCTCAGTTCCCCTTTATTTCTCTTAGGAGGGGCAGGCGCAGGGCGCACAGTCGCTTCCTGTCCCGTAAACTGAAGCTGTCCCTCTCCCTCTCTGTGTCTATGATGCTGCTGACTCAGGAAGGACTAGAAGGAGCTGTGCAAAGCGAAAGGAACAAGGAGGTTGGCTGTTCTGCAAGGGGAGGTGGAAAGGGGAGACAGATCTGGGTTCCCATTGCACAGCCTGAGAGGGAGGCAGGTCTGTAGCTGCTTGTGGAGAGCAAATAAAGAGGTAGGAGAGAGTCTGCTGGATGCGACACATTACCAGGAAGTAAAGGGCCTGAAATTACCTGAAAAGGTGCAACGACTACTGTAAAGGCAAGAAATTGTTCAAACAAAGGGAAACACAAATAGGAGAAGAAATCAGGCCTGGAAGTACCTGGGTGTGAGTGATTGTGATGGGAAATGTCAATGGACAACTGTAAATGGACTAACTAACAAGTCAACGGGTAGTTAGTTTGCATGACAACCAATCGGCAAGCTGCACAGAAATACAAAACAGAAAGAGAATCGCTTGATTGGACACAACAGTGGTTTAGAAGATGCTGGTACATTGTAGTTGATTGGGTAACCTGAGCACTGTACTTGTGCATTGACTGACCAATTAGATTGCTGGTCACTAAACTCACACAAAAACATAATTTTGCAAGTATAGGTTATAATAGGCCATGGCTGAGCAGTAAACTCTGATTGGAGAACAGTTGTCTTAGAAAAACCAATCAGATTAGAGGGAAGGAAAAATTCTAATATGGCTTCTGACCGAGATGAAGTGGCGCAGTTACCATACGACGGCACCTGTGATGCCTGTGAGCCCGATGAGGCCAAAGAAGCTGTCCAGATCTGCGACGATTGCCATTTTTCTTACTGCAGGCCCCACGTTGAGGAGCACCAGAACAGGTACCCAGAACACCAGCTGAGAGAATTCCCATTACAGGCCTCAGCCCCGGCAAAAGAGGAAAAAACAGTTAGCGATGGAAAGAAAAATGAAAACGGGGAGAAGAAGTTGTGTTCAATTCACCAGCAGGAGCTCACACTTTATTGCAAAGACCACCTAAAAATTATCTGTGTACTGTGTGCGGTTACCGGGGACCACCGCCAGCATCAGCTCACAACCCTCAATGATGCCTATAAGGAAATGAAGGTAGGCAATGTTTGTCAATGTAGAACTACACATTGGGCACTTTGGGGTCACAGTTCAGAAGCACCTGAAAGGTCGTCTACCTTTGGTTGGCCACCATGGGAGATAAAGAAAATGTATCCACCATTTGTAGGTTTTATTCTGTATCTGGGGGTTTAAGTATCTGGAGCTGATTCTCCACTGAACTTTCAAAAAATCCAATGCTTTAAAAATGTATGGGGTAGCAGGTGTTGCTCCTCTATTTCCCAAGGTCCATTGCTGCTGGTAACACCTTCCAAGCAGCATGATCCTCATTTGGCACAGACCCTTTAGACACAAATGGGACTGATGATGTCACCAGGTGGGGAAAGCCCTTTCTAAAGTCCTTAATAAAAAAAAATCCAGGCTGCCGCAGAACCTTTATGTATAGAACCTTTGTTATATATTTACAGTATATTGTCTTTAACAGTAGCCATCAAAGTAGACACAACATGGGTAATAAAGGTCTCAGTGGCCCCAAACACAGAATGGTAATATGTGGCCCCAAACACAGAATGGTCATATGTGACCCCAAACACAGAATGGTCATATGAGGCCCCAAACACAGCATGGTAATATGTGGCTGCAAACACAGACTGATAATATGTTCCCCCAAACACAATGATAATACGTGGCCCCAAACACAGAACGATAATATGTGGCCCCAAACACAGAATGGAAATATGTGGCCCCAAACACAGAATGATAATATGTTCCCCCAAACACAGAATGATAATATGTGTCCCCAAAGACAGAATGATAATATGTTCCCCCAAACACAGAATGATAATATGTGTCCCCAAACACAGAATGGAAATATGTGTCCCCAAACACAGAATGGAAATATGTTTCCCCAAACACAGAATGGAAATATGTTCCCCCAAACACAGAATGGAAATATGTTCCCCCAAACACAGAAATAAGACAAATACCTGGAAAGTAATCAAATGTTCGATAAATAAAGGTTCTGAGCAGCCTTTGATTTTTTTTTCATTAAGGACTTTAGAAAGGGTCTTTCCCCCCTGGTTGACATCAGCATCCATTGGTGTCTACAAAAAGTGTCTGGTGCCAACATGAGGATCATGCTGCTGGAAGGTGCAGTAGCCATCAAAGTAGACACAACATGGGTAATAAAGGTCTCAGTGGACTGTCATCAGTATGGCAGCTCCTGGTTGATTTACAGAAAGTGAATACAATGTATGCCCTGCATATTATGCTATGTAATATTTTGTAGATTGGAAATAGAGGAATCTGTCAAGTGCAGCAATTACATTTAAAAGACCCTGGTGTGCATCGTTCAGTCTGAGATCATGTGTAATGATTCCATTTATCATGCAGCGAAGAGAGGACGGGGAAGAAGTTTCCAGTTAATTTAAATGATGAACATAACAAGCACCAAGTCACTGTCACATTATTGGCCAACTACCGTGCCCCAAACTGATTGGATGATCCTTGGAGAAGGGTTTAGAAAGCTTCAGGATGATTATGACCTACAATTTCACCTTAGACTTGAGACATTTAGATGATTGAATGAACCACCAAGTCTACAATGTAATGATCCATTTGTGGTTCTGACAAGAATGCTAGATACTACTTTACTAATGGGATTATGATGTGGTCACTAGATTGGTTGGTGTCTTATTTTATTACCTGCAATATATATATAATAACAGTACATACAAGTAATTAAAGTAAGTAAAGTAACTACGTTTAACTTTTAAACCCCTTCCCCTAGCCAGGCCACTGATTTTGGCATGCTCAGTGCAATTCACCCAGAGGGAGAAAGAGGCAGAACTGGCCAGTTAGTTACTATGAATCTCCCTGAGATATAAAGCGCCACTTGGGGACGCAGCGCTGTACAATAACAAAATACAAAAAAGTCATAAGTGGGGCAAATAAATAAATAGTTCAGTACATTATCATATAAATATAATTAAATAACTATGTAAATATTAGTGCTAGAGCCTTGCCACAAGAGGAAAGGATGTCCCTGCCCCATAGAGCTTACAATCTAGCTAGGAGGGTAACCTACAGTTACAAAGGAAAGGGTAGAAATGCAGTAGTGAGACTTAAAGCTATAGAAGGGAAGAAGTCAAACTGAAAGAGGAAGTATCTGTGGGGCTTTCTGTAGTGAGGTTTACGTGTTTATATGTGGCTAGGAATAACATAGAAAGTAAAAAGATATACAGGGTTATTCAATAAAAGTTCTTCAGGGAGATTCAATAAAAGTTCTTATCGTTTAAAATGTTGCTAATTTTGCCCCATCCAATCAGATGTGACCTTACAAATGTTAAATAAGATCTGATTGGTTGGGGCAAAATTAGCACCATTTTAAAAGATAAGAACTTTTATTGAATAACCCTGATATTATTTTAACCAGTCTGGACTATAAACCAGTAATTATAGTTAATTAGGGAGATTCAACCAGAGCTGCAACTGCTCTGGGCAAATCTCCCGCGTGGCTCTGGGTGAATCTCACCCCAGCTATTAGTGGCGTTAAATACTTACGTCTTAAGAGCTGCGCAGCCTCTGGTACATAGGTTTGCGACGGATGGGCAAGTTCCTGTTCCGGGTCTCGCGCAGCCGCCGCAAAGCAAGCCTTAACGTCACACTAACAGAGCGTAAATCAGTTAGCGCAACGTTATGAAGGGGCAGGAGCAATGCGTGCCGGCAGCGCTCCTGGGTAAATCCCCCTGAATATATCATTGGATATGTAAGGTCGTGTTGCACTAAGTAACATGTTGGTAATTAAAGCCTCTTACACACGTCCGATAATTTGGGCGACGAACGAACCCCGAGCATGCGCACACGTGATCATCCGACATTGGATGTGTGTACGGACCTTAAATCCATTCTGTCCTAGGCCAATGGCAGACACATTAATCAAGGGTCAGATTATTTCTCTATTCACTGAATAAAGCAAAACTTTCACTGGACATGGAACCCACAGGAACCAATCAGAGCATGGCATTTATTCCTTTCACTGCAGTTGACCAATTGTTTTAATTAGTTACTACTTACTACTCTGTGTGTGGGGTCAACCCACTGCCCGGTGGGACTTTGCACAACAGGACTAGGTACACACGAGCAGATATTTCAGGCAGAGCATCGATAATTTTGTTACTTCAGTCATTCGCTCGAAATATCATTGGTATTTTTTTTCTTACTTGCCAACATGGGCCGTTCTTTCGTCCAAATCGCATGAAAGGATGTTTAGACAGTAAATCACGGCTGATCGTGCCGCCTCCTATGGCCCACGTCAACACAAGCAGGGTTTTTTGCTGCCTGACAGGCCGGTAACAGCGAACGGTTGGCCAGGCCGAAAAACCTACATGTGTGTTCCTAGCCTTAAAATATCACCTGGAATTATCACCGTCTATGATGTTTTGTTTGATCCTTCTCCAAAAACAATTAGAAAATAGGTCAGACATGTCTGTAATTTACACCCCGATCCTGTAGATTTAAATACAGTGGAAATATCGATTGTGCTGCTTTGTTTCAACCGAGAGACTAGCGGGGATTTATCGTTCAGTTATTCTGTTGGTAGAACCAATCGGCAGTTGTTGGTCTAAAGCTAGGTACACACCTAGCGATTTTTCCTCCTGACCGACCGTTCGATACTTTCGAACGGTCGGCCAGGAGGAAGGACTGTCGGTCGCGGCAAAAGCAGCCGCGTCCGATAGTCACCGCGACCGATCGTGCGGTCCATAGAGGACCGCACGATCGGACGAGGTTTTCCACCCTGTCCGATCGTCCTTTCGTCCGATTCGGACGAACGGTCGATCGGACATGGGCACATTCGGATTCGATAATTTCGGTCCGATCGACCGATACACTGAACTATCGGTCGATCGGACCGAAATATCTAATCGTGTGTACCCAGCTTAATACATACACAGGCCAATTGTTTTCTGAACAGATTCCCGATTAGCGGAACTCATTGTAATTTCCCAAAAAGATTTTCACCTTGCCTGATCATAGTTTTTTCTATAGGTGATGTCCCATGGTGCTGCAGAACTACAACTTACACCATTCCACTGATTGTCTGTTAGCAATTGCTTTCATATACAGGGTCCAAACATGCCCAGTCGTTTTGATATAATGCATGTTGACGTTCCTTGCCCTTTAGCAGCATGAGTGGCAGATTGTATCACTGCACCTGCTGGTTGGAGAATTCACTCGCATGGGATCTTTTTTTCTTCTTTCTCTAGAACAGAAAACCGACTGACCTCAGGCTGGCAATGGGTGACATGGTGGAGAGATTAAAGACAAAGCTCGTTGACCCTAGAGTAAGTTAACGTCTCAGACCAAACATCTGCATCATCCTACAGTCTCTAATTGTCTCCCTTCAACTCCTAATCTGTCTCTGTGCTCTGTGCCATCTTCCCTGTCTCTATATAACATGTAGATTGTGCCCT
>JAACNH010001790.1:44618-57144 GCA_019447015.1 Hymenochirus boettgeri
AGTTATCTGACTGTCTTATTACAGATCTTATGCCCATAGTTATCTGATGTCTATTACAGATCTATATTCCCCTTAGTTATCTGATGTCTATTACAGATCTATATTCCCCTTAGTTATCTGATGTCTATTACAGATCTATATTCCCTTAGTTATCTGATATCTATTACAGATCTATATTCCCATAGTTATCTGATGTCCATTACAGATCTATATTCCCATAGTTATCTGATGTCCATTACAGATCTAATTCCCATATTATCTGATGTCTATTACAGATCTATATTCCCCTTAGTTATCTGATGTCCATTACAGATCTATATTCCCATAGTTATCTGATGTCCATTACAGATCTATATTCCCATAGTTATCTGATGTCTATTACAGATCTATATTCCCATAGTTATCTGATGTCTATTACAGATCTATATTCCCATAGTTATCTGATGTCTATTACAGATCTATATTCCCATAGTTATCTGATGTCTGTTACAGATCTATATTCCCTTAGTTATCTGATGTCTATACAGATCTATATTCCCATAGTTATCGATGTCTATTACAGATCTATTTCCCTAGTTATCTGAGGTCTATTACAGATCTATATTCCCCTTAGTTATCTGATGTCTATTACAGATCTATATTCCCATAGTTATCTGATGTCTATTACAGATCTGATATAAATTCTATTAAAGTGATTTATTTTTATTTTTGCTCATAGGTTGGAAAAGGTAGTCCAGGGCATTATTAAGGGGTTGCTAAGTTGGGGGTGGGGGTCTTGAGTCTGATGTTTAGGGGGCCCAGGCATAAATTCTGCATTGGGTCCCTTTGGTTTGTAACCTCATTTGTTGATGTTCCCATAGATCTCCCGCAGTGAGCTGAAGGTGTTTGTACAGAAGGAGTTTGAACTGATGAGAAACCTGGTCCAGGAAGAGGAAATCAAGGCCCTACATTATGTAGATCTGCAGGAAGCTGTGGCATCTGCTCATGTGACTGAATTGTTGGCTGAACTCAATGTCCACATGGCCAAGCTAATGACTGAGATGGCTGAAATCACTCAGCAGCTGAACAGCTTTGATGAGATGGCAAAGGATAGACCCGAGGTAAAAACAATACAATAGCATCCACTGTGGACCTTGAATATCCCTTTGTCTCCTTCCTGGATTATGTTAACCTATTCTCCAAAGTGCAGTTCCCTTAAGGGCACTAACCGAAACACCTTGACAAAATAGAAAAAGGCAGTTTAGAACATTCAGAGCTTGACCAAAGTTCTTCCATACTAAATGTAGGCTGCGATCCATCAACTCTTTCATATAATTCCATGGTGTTCCACCAAATATGAATTCCATACCTAGTGAAACAGACTGATATATGGGCCTCCTGAGAATGTCTATGGTTGGGCAAATTTTGGAACCAGCCTCATTTACTCAAAGGGCACTTGTGATCCCGGCAGCAGAAGACATCTAGAAAGAGGTTGGAGCTAAACTGGTCACACTCAGTGTGTTTGGGGTGGACAGTGAGCTCTTTGGGGCATTGTCTGATGTGCAAAGCTTTGTGGAAGTTGGACAAAACACATTACATTAATAATGGGTCTTTATAGACTCCCACCATCCTCCTTTGGCTGTGGGGTAAAACTTATACCTACAGAAAAGGGAAGTAGGTCTGGCATCCATACATTTTGTAGTTTTTTTTCACTCTCTTTGGGAGAATGTATTTGTCTGAGGCCCCCAGTATTCTAACACCCCTTGGTTCTGTTGGTGATGGTCTTTCCGATTTTGAAATCTTACTGATTTTACTAAGTCTATGTTCTTTCTCCCCCAGCACCCAGAAGAAGAGTCCAGGTAAGTGTATTTACTATTTTTCTTAAATACGAATATGTCTGCCACGTGGTCCAATCACAGGATCAGATGTGTTCCAATATTTAGCCATGGGATCGAGACTGCTTTGGGGTTTATTGAAGGGCCCAGAGAAGATAAATTGGTTTCCCACACTGACAAAATATTCTATGAAATGTATCAGGATTTCTCTTATTCCAAGTTAACCAAGCTCCATGCGATTCTGGTTTCCATTTGAACCAAAGATGGAGGACATGTCTTTATATGTCTACAAAGATGTTTAGTTGATTCTTATTGAACTACTTTACATCAATCATTTTTTTCCCTGTTACGCTGGGATTTTTGGAATTCCTTATGGCGGTATTAATAGGTTAGTTAATGACGTTAATTTACTCTTTAGAGGGCTTGACTGATACTTATTTATAGACGGACATGGTGGCCTCATGGGAAATTCTTTGCCATTTTCTTTTGGCAGCCTGTGTAATCTTTTAACCGGTGGTAAATGTTATTACGTCTCATTGCATGACTGTAATAATTGTGAATTCTGGACAACTTTATGAATAAAAATGTCTTTCTTAATAATAAACATGATTTGTTATGTATACGGCCTGGAACTAAGCAGACCTGCCTCAGACCAATCTATTCCTTGTTTATAACAATAGTCAAACAGTAGGAAACCAGGAACAGCTGCCTGCTCTGCAGAGTTAAAAGCGAATATATAATGCAAAGCAGACAATGTGTTTATTATTTATCTTCCTTTGCCCCTAGAGATTTAAATTGATTCAATTCTATTACTGCACAAAAAATATCTGAAAATACTAAAAAAAAAAAAAATTTCAGGGATTTATTTAGCTCTGACATTTAGAATGTTTTTTGTCATCCTTTAAAGAATTTTTTAGTGATTTTTATTGCAGTCAATATCACGGCGCTTTACTGCTTGGTTTAGCCAATGCAGGTGTTTGCATTGTGGAAAGGGGCTAATGTAATAAGAGGAGCAAAAGTTTGCCTGTGCTATTAATTTGCAGCAAACCAATCAGATTATTAGCATGTTACAGCAGTTAGACAGCATCTGATTGGGTGCCGTACCCTTTATTGCATCAGCTACATATGTATCCCTATTCTATCTTTATCTCTGTTCTTCTCCACAGACACAGCTAATATAATATGTAGGTGTTCACCGCGCTGGAAGATAAATTATTAATGCGCTGGTCAAGTAGCACATTGCACGCTGGGGACTTTGGGTATTGTTATTATTTAACATGTGCAATAACAGGCGATAAATCATCGGAAAGCCATGCTGATCTTTCCAGGGTAATAGGTGGAGGATTTCAAATAGGCCTCATTCTATTCTATTATATATCAGGATTTCCATTAGAAACTATTCTGTATGTAAATTACAAGCACCACAGATATATCAACATCCCTGTGTTAAAGAAATAAAAATACCTTTAAATCTCTGGTGATTTCTCTTTATTACCCATAGACTTGTGTCCAATGGTAGTTCCTTCCCCTGAGTAGACAGATTTGAATAGGAGCTGCCACATAGCTTTATGCTCAATATATTTTTCCTCTTTAGAAAAATTAATTTTAGAACTATAACTCCATAAGTAGGTGTTTTCCCTAGTGCCTACATGTTAGTCTGATCACTGCAATTTAATGTTATTTTTTATACAGTAAATTAGTTCGATCAGTGTCTTTGTTCCACCATTGTTTCTCTAGCATCAAAATAATGTAGTATAAGTTAATACCTAGCAGGATAACTAGCAGTATAAGTTGATACCAAGTAGGATACAGTGGCGTATCTACCGACCCCCGCGGAGAGGATTGTGGTTCGGTTCCGGCCTTTTAAACGCGATCAGCTATTTAGAAACGGATGGTCACTGCAGAGCCACAGATGGAGGAGGGGGTAAGGGTCCGGGCCTCCAATCTGGCGAGGGGTGGGCCCCTTCACGTACGTCCCTGATAGGATAAGTTAAAATCTAGTAGGATAAGTAAATACCCAGATACCTAATATAATAAGTTAATACCTACATAACTAGTAGGATAATGTAGTACCTAGAAAACTAGTAGGTTATGGTAATACCTAGATAACTAGTAGGATAATGTAGTACCTAGATAACTAGTAGGATATGGTAATACCTAGAGAACTAGTAGGATAATTTAGTACCTAGATAACTAGTAGGATAATTTAGTACCTACATAACTGGTAGGATAAGATAATACTAGTAGGATAAGTTAAAACCTAGATAACTGGTTGGATATGTTAATACGTTAATATAAGATCATTCTGACCCCATACTCTTAGTAATAGAATCACCAGCTGATTCTTCATCACAAAGCCTATAGGCAGTTTGTCCATCATCACACCAAGTGACCCTCTGGACCCTCCCCCTTATAGGGCTGTTTGTTAATCCAGTGAGTTGTGAACTATAGAAATCCCTTGAGAGATGGGAATTCCTGTCTGTGACTGAAACCCCAAAATAAGATCTCAGTCAAGGACACGCAGAGCAAAAATCTGTTCATGTTTCCTCAAGACCTGCGGAAACAAAGACATCTTATTGGTGTCAGGGTGGGACTTTGGGATCCCTGCCCAAGGGGAAAATTTTCTTTGAAGGAGCTCACTGGTGCCATTAGTGGAGGAGAGGGTGCACTGCAGCTTTCAAGGATCAGAATGAAAATCAGAGGGTTTTGCAAAATAGCCACTTTCCTTTGAAACAAATTAACTAAGGAACAAAGACATTTGTGATACTTTGCTGCTTCCACTGAGACTTTACCTTTACTTCATAATACGACAAACAAATTACATGAGCCGCTTAATAGGACGCTGGTTAGTTTATGATAAGACTAGCAGGTTTGTGTCTTCCCACCTCCAACAGATTCAGCTAATTATCTCTTCATTGTTACTTCGCTGTCATTCTACGGAAAAAACACGCGTCTCTGGATGTTATCGATCAGGGATTTTCCGTGGCAAACACAGACACTTACAATCTCTCCCCCCAGGTGTTTCATTTATAGGAATTCAATGTGGAATGTACACTAATAATGTACAGTAATAATGTATACCATTAACCTACACTAATAACGTATATTCTTGGTGTACGCACGAGTAACATGCACTACACCATATACATTATACATTACAACACTAATGTATACCAATAATGTACACTAATAATGTACAGTGATAATGTATACCATTAACCTACACTAATAATGTATATTCTTGGTGTACGCACGAGTAACATGCACTACACCATATACATTATACATTACAACACTAATGTATACCAATAATGTACACTAATAATGTACAGTGATAATGTATTCCATTAACGTGCACTAATAACCTATATTCATGCCATATACTAATAACATACACTAACGCATACTAATAACATATAGTAATGACGCACACTAATAGCGTACCCCAATAACGTATACTAATAACGCACAGGAATAACATGTACTACACCATATACATTACACTAACGTATTCCAATAATGTACACTTATTACTAATAACATACTTTAATAACAATAGAAGAGGATCCTGCACACTCACAATTACTGCAGTGAGAGACATCAGTTTTGGGTGCTACAGTAGCGTGGCAAGCCTAATACAGTATACCAAGAGATGCAGTGCACACCAGTCTTACATGCAAACGGTGTTTATTAGAACATCGGTAAAACCATGTGAAGTTTCATCAGACATATAACGTCACATGGTGTTTAACTGATGTTTTAATAAACACTGTTTGCATGTAAGACTGGTATGAACAGTGTCTCTTAGTATACTTTAATAACGTACATGAATAACATATACTAATAATGTACACTAATCATATACAGTGAGAATGTTCACTAATGATGTACACAAATAATGCAGTGTAATAGCGTACAGTAATAAGGTACACTTATAACATGCACTGATAACGTATGCTAATAATATTAACAATAATGTAAACTTAAATCGAGTATTTACGTACATAACGTACACTGATAACATACAGTAATAACAGACTAATCATATACACTAACATACACGAATAATGTATACTATTAATAAAGTACGCAAATAACATACATTAATCTCGTACACTAATCAAATACACTTATTATGTATACCAATAACCTCCACTTATAACATACAACGTACGAGGATTATCGAAAATAGCCTCGAACATTCTATAATCCTTGAAAATATGATCGGAAACTCGAAAGTTGTCTCCAATCGTATTTTCGAAGATTATCAAATGTTCGAGGCTATTTTCAATAATCCTCCAAAATAGCCTAGAACATTCGATAATAATCGAAAATTCATTCTGTTTTCAGATATTCGGGATTTTCGAAAATGGAATGAAACTGGCGAGTTTTAGCCACCTCTACATATAATTTACACTAATAACCAATATTAATAACCAATTCTAATAACACACACCAGATTTAATGGAAGGAGGCTGCACAACCCCTTTAACCCTAGTGGATCACTTATTTGAAGTGGTGCTCAGGAGGGTAAAATACTAATTTATACTAACACAAATTTATACTAAGAAAGTACACTAATAACTAATATTAATAACCAATACTAATAACACAAACCAATATAAATAAAGTTCACCAATAATGTCCACCTATAACGTACACCAATTGTGTCCACCTTTAACGTACATCAATAATGTACACCCATAATATACACCTATAACGTACACCAATAATGTCCACCTATATATTACACTAATAAAGTACACCAATAATGTCCACCTATAACGTACACCAATAATATCCACCTATAACGTACACTAATAAAGTACTCCTATAATGTACACCGATAATATACACCGATAATATATACTTATAATGTACACCAATAATGTCCACCTATATAGTACACTAATAAAGTACACCAATAATGTCCACCTATATAGTACACTAATAAAGTACACCAATAATGTCCACCTATAACGTACACCAATAATGTCCACCTAGAACGTACACCAATAATGTCCACCTAGAACGTACACCAATAATGTCCACCTATAATGTACACCAATAATGTCCACCTAGAATGTACACCAATAATGTCCACCTAGAATGACACCAATAATGTCCACCTAGAATGTACACCAATAATGTCCACCTAGAATGTACACCAATAATGTCCACCTAGAATGTACACCAATAATGTCCACCTAGAATGTACACCAATAATGTCCACCTAGAATGTACACCAATAATGTCCACCTAGAATGTACACCATAATGTACCACCTCGAATGTACACCAATAATGTCCACCTAGAACGTACACCAATAATGTCCACCTATAATGTACACCAATAATGTCCACCTCCTAGAACTGTACAACCAATATGTCCACCTAGAATGTACACCAATAAGTCCACCTAGAGTACACCAATAATGTCCACCTAGTGGTACACCAAAAATAATGTCCACCTAGAATGTACACCAATAATGTCCACCTAGAATGACACCAATAATGTCCACCTAGAATGTACACCATAATGTCCACCTAAATGTACACCCATAATGTCCCACCTAGAATGTACCACCAATAATGTACCACCTATAATGTACACCAATAATGTCCACCTAGATGTACACCAATATGTCACACCTAATGTACACCAATAATGTCCACCTAGAATGTACACCACTAATGTCCACTAGAATGTACACCAATAATGTCCACCTAGAATGTACACCAATAATGTCCACCTAGAATGTACACCAATAATGTCCACCTAGAATGTACACCAATAATGTCCACCTAGAATGTACACCAATAATGTCCACCTAGAATGTACACCAATAATGTCCACCTATAACGTCCACCAATAATGTTCGCCTAGAATGTACACCAATAATGTTCGCCTAGAATGTACACCAATAATGTCCACCTAGAATGTACACCAATAATGTCCACCTAGAATGCACACCAATAATGTCCACCTAGAATGTACACCAATAATGTCCACCTATAACGTCCACCAATAATGTCCACCTAAATGCCACCCCATAATGTCCACCAGAATGTACACCAATAATGTCCACCTATAACGTCCACCATAATGTTCGCCTAGAATGTACACCAATAATGTCCACCTAGAATGCCCACCAATAATGTCCGCCTAGAACGTACACCTATAACGTACACATACTGTACACCAAAAATTTTCACCTATAATGTCACCTAAGTACATCAATATTGTCCACCTATACGCACACTAATACTGTACACCATAATGTCCACCTATAACGTACACTAATTACATACACCAATAATTTATACTATACACTAATAACCAATGCTAGTAAACACACACAGTTACTGTAACTGGTGTGTACTGGACTGAATAACAAATTCTAGTTACACCCACGTCAGTATGATTTAATGCTAAAAACAATTCCAAGGACACTTGCTAAGGATTCGGGAGCTGTAGGCAACAGCAGCAAATTTTCAGGTTGGAAAGGTTTTTAATTTTCTTTGAGGTTAAATCTCATTGATTCCTGTGCCAGTCGGGTGTTAACAATCCCCATTCCTTTCCCACCCACCTGCTCTGTGTGTGTCTATGGTGAATGCTGTAGACCACAATCACCGGTATAACTGAATTCAGTCTTTATTTAAACCAACGTGGCCCATTGACATCAGTACAAAACAGAATGAAAAGCTCATTAATACCTGGAACTGTCACAATATAAAAATATAATCATCAATTCAATATACAATAATACGTGTACAGGGCTGTAGTATATACCATTGGTTTACAGTAAGGCGTGATAACACAGGGTTAATATATAAAATATAATCCATATAATGTACAATACATGTACAGGGCTGTAGTATATCATTGGTTTACAGTAAGACGTGATACACACAGGGTTTATTATAAAATATAATCCAATAGTACAATACGTGTACAGGGCGGGAGTGTATATCATTGGTTTCCAGTAAGATGTGGTACACACAGGGTTATATATAAAATAATCCATATAATGTACAATACGTGTACAGGGCTGGAGTGTATATCATTGGTTTACAGTAAGATGTGGTACACACAGGGTTTATATATAAATATAATCCATATAATGTACAATACGTGTACAGGGCTGGAGTGTATATCATTGGTTTACAGTAAATGTGTACACACAGGGTTTATATATAAATTAATCCTATAATGTACAATACTTGTACAGGGCTAAGTGTATATCATGGTTTACTGTAATGTGGTACACACAGGGTTAATATATAAAATATAATCCATATAATGTACAATACGTGTACAGGGCTGGAGTGTATATCATTGGTTTACAGTAAGGCGTGATACACACAGGGTTAATATATAAAATATAATCCATATAATGTACAATACGTGTGCAGGGCTGGAGTGTATATTATTGGTTTACAGTAAGATGTGGTACACACAGGGTTAACATATAAAATATAATCCATATAATGTACAATACGTGTACAGGGCTGGAGTGTATATCATTGGTTTACAGTAAGGCGTGGTACACACAGGGTTAATATATAAACTATACCATAATATGTACAATACTTGTACAGGGCTGGAGTGTATATCATTGTTTACAGTAAGGCGTGATACACACAGGGTTAATATATAAAATATATCCATATAATGTACAATACTGTACAGGGCTGGAGTGTATATCATTGGTTTACAGTAAGATGTGGTACCCACAGGGTTAACATATAAAATATAATACTATAATGTACAATACGTGTACAGGGCTGGAGTGTATTCATTGGTTTACAGTAAGGCGGTGATACACACAGGGTTAATATATAAAATATAATCCATATAATGTACAATATGTGTACGGCTGGAGTGTATATCATTGGTTTACAGTAAGGCGTGGTACACACAGGGTTTATATATAAAATATAATCCATATAATGTACAATACGTGTACAGCGGAGTGTATATCATTGGTTTACGTAAGATGTGGTCACCAGGGTTATATATAAAATAATCCTATAATGTACAATACGTGTACAGGGCTGGAGTGTATATCATTGGTTTCAGTAAGATGTGGTACACACAGGGTTTATATATAAAATATAATCCATATAATGTACAATACGTGTACAGGGCTGGAGTATATATCATGTTTACAGTAAGGCTGATACACACAGGGTTTAATAAAAATATAATCCATATAATGTACAATACGTGTACAGGGCTGAGTGTATATCATTGATCTACAGTAAGGCGTGGTACACACAGGGTTAATATATAAAATAAATCCATATAATGTCACTACGTGTACAGGGCTGGAGTGTATATCATTGGTTTACAGTAAGGCGTGTCACACAGGGTTATATATAAAATATATCCATATAATTTACAATACGTACAGGGCGGGATGTATATCATTGGTTTCAGTAAGGCGTGATACACACAGGGTAAATATAAAATATAATCCATTAATGTACAATACGTGTGCAGGGCTGGAGTGTATATCATTGGTTTACAGTAAGACGTGATCACACAGGTTAATAATAAAATATAATCCATATATGTACAATACGTGTACAGGGCTGGTGTATATCATTGGTTTACAGTAGGCGTGATACACCAGGGTTAATATATAAAATATAATCCATATAATGTACAATACGTGTACAGGGCTGGAGTGTATATCATGGTTTACAGTAGGCGTGGTACACACGGGTTATATTAAAATATAATCCATATAATGTACAATACGTGTACAGGGCTGGAGTATATATCATTGGTTTACAGTAAGGCGTGGTACACCAGGGTTAATATATAAAATATATCCATATAATGTACAATACTGTACAGGGCTGGAGTATATACATTGGTTTACAGTAAGCGTGATACACACAGGGTTATATATAAAATATATCCATATAATGTACAATACGTGTACAGGGCTGGAGTGTATATCATTGGTTTACAGTAAGGCGTGGTACACACAGGGTTAATATATAAATATAATCCATATAATGTACAATACGTGTACAGGGCTGGAGTGTATATCATGGTTACAGTAAGACGTGATACACACAGGGTTAATATATAAAATATAATCCATATAATGTACAATACGTGTGCAGGGCTGGAGTGTATACATTGGTTTACAGTAAGGCGTGGTACAAACACAGTTTATATAAAATATTCTCATATAATGTAAATACGTGTACAGGGCTGGAGTGTATATCATTGGTTTACAGTAAGGCGTGGTACACACAGGGTTAATATATAAAATATAATCCATATAATGTACAATACGTGTGCAGGGCTGGAGTGTATATCATTGGTTTACAGTAAGGCGTGATACACACAGGGTTTATATATAAAATATTATCCATATAATGTACAATACGTGTGCAGGGCTGGAGTGTATATCATTGGTTTACAGTAAGGCGATACACACAGGTTTTTATTATAAAATATTATCCATATAATGTACAATACGTGTGCAGGGCTGGAGTGTTATATCATTGGTTTACAGTAAGGCGTGGTAACACACAGGGTTTATATAAAAATTATCCATATAATGTACAATACGTGTACAGGGCTGGAGTGTATATCATTGGTTTACAGTAAGGCGTGTGTACACACAGGGTTTAATATATATATAATCCATATAATGTACAATACGTGTACAGGGCTGGAGTGTATATCATTGGTTTACAGTAAGGCGTGGTACACACAGGGTTAATATATAAAATATAATCCATATAATGTACAATACGTGTACAGGGCTGGAGTGTATCATTGGTTTACAGTAAGGCGTGGTACACACGGGTTATATATAAAATATAATCCATATAATGTACAATACGTGTACAGGGCTGGAGTGTATATCATTGGTTACTGTAAGATGTGGTACACACAGGGTTTATAATAAAATATAATCCATATAATGTACAATACGTGTACAGGGCTGGAGTGTATATCATTGGTTTACAGTAAGGTGTGGTACACACAGGGTTAATATATAAATATAATCCATATAATGTACAATACGTGTACAGGGCTGGAGTGTATATCTGGTTTACAGTAAGATGTGGTACACACAGGGTTTATATATAAAATATATCCTATAATGTACAATACGTGTACAGGGCTGGAGTGTATATCATTGGTTTACAGTAAGGCGTGGTACACACAGGGTTAATAATAAATATCCATATAATGTACAATACGTGTGCAGGGCTGGAGTGTATATCATTGGTTTACAGTAAGACGTGGTACGCACAGGGTTAATATATAAATATAATCCATATAATGTACAATACGTGTACAGGGCTGGAGTGTATATCATTGGTTTACAGTAAGACGTGGTACACACAGGGTTAATATATAAATATAACCATATAATGTACAATACGTGTACAGGGCTGGAGTGTATATCATTGGTTTACAGAAGATTGGTACACACAGGGTTAATATATAAAATATTCCATATATGTCATACATGTACAGGGCTGGAGTGTATATCATTGATCTACAGTAAGGCGTGGTACACACAGGGTTATATATAAAAATAAATCCATATAATGTACAATACGTGTACAGGGCTGGAGTGTATATCATTGGTTTACAGTAAGACGTGATACACACAGGGTTAAATAAAATATAATCCATATAATGTACAATACGTGTACAGGGCTGGAGTGTGT